>SNQJ01S0105665.1:33137-50017 GCA_010110895.2 Picea sitchensis | reverse complement strand
CCATGGTCACAGTCTCCAAATCCATCCAATGCATCTAAAGTTTTCTAATATTTCCCAAATCTCATTCATATGTTAAATATTATAATCGCTAAAATACTAATTTAGATCATACAACCCTTGTTTTCCTTCATTGACCATGGTCAAAGCCTTGAGACCCATGCCTGGTATGCAAATTCTATTAATGATGCCTATATCCCACCAAGAGGCCAATGATTTGAGTTTTTATGGTGTTTTGAGTCCTTTTCCATGGACTAGGGACCTAGAAGCTTCATTTACAACCAAATCTATGAGACCGATATCTTTTATGTAAAGCCTCCTAAAAGTACCAATATCGCGCTCAAGGGAAAAGTTAATTTCTAAAAGTTTTTTTTTATTTGTTTGAAGAATATTCCATGTCCCATAAGACTAGTTACACTCATTTATGGATTAAGGATTTTATTTTCATCCCCTAATCATGGTCAGGGCCCAAAGACCCATCCCAGCTACACAAAAAATCCTAATGGAAACCCTTTCTCATTCATATGAAAAATATCCCCTTTAAAGGGATGATGTTGTAGTTAAAGGCCTTAATCATACTTTATGGATTAAGGACCCTATTTTCATCACCTAATCATGGTCAAGGCCCCAACATAAATCCCTACTACACAAAAAATCCTAATGGAAACTTCATCCAACCCATATGCAAAAGATGCCCTTTAAATGTCTCATGTTGTAGTTCATGGCTTTAATCATGGCCTATTAACCCAATAATATTTTTTCAAAGCCTAATTCCTTGGATTTATCCCCCAACCATGGTTAAATACTTCATAACCATCTTTGATACACAAAATATTATAACAATGCCCATATCTCACTCAAAGGTTCATGATTCCCTATAGACAACATGTTATGTGGTTTAGGGCATTGTTTATGTCCCTTAATCCCTAAAGGATTCATAAATGACCCAAGGACCTTATTTTCCTCGCTTGACCATGGCTAATTATTTAATGCACATGTCCCTAGTGAAAAATACTTCATATGGTACACATATTCAACTTGGAGGCCAAATATTTCCTCTAAATGGATTATGTTGAAGGTGATGTTCATGGATATTGATCCTTACAAATCCATTTATGGAATAAGGCCCTTATTGTCCTCCATTTGTTATGGTAAAGTCCTTGAGACCCATTCCTACTATGAAAAAACACATTATTATACCCATATCCTACTTATATGACAAATATTCACTTTAAAGGAACTATGTTGTAGTTTGAGGCCTTGATCATGGCCTATTAGATCAAGGATATTAACTTAGGTCTTAATTCCCTCGACTTCTGACCCAACCATGGTCAAGGCTCTAGTACCCATACCTAATGCATAAAACCTTATAATGGCATCCACATACCACTCTAATGAAAATGATATCTTATATAGGGCATGTTTTGTGGTTTGTGGCCTTGTCCATCGACCGTGTAGGTCCCCGAAAGATTCATTTAGAGCCTAAGGGATTTATTTTCCTCTCATGCACATTATCAATGCATTGAGACCTATCCCAATTATCCAAGGAATTATAGGAGAAACCATGTTCCACTTGGAGGATATGGTAATATTAATATTAAAATTGCAACCTAAAATAATTTTTTTTTTTTTTTTTTAAATAAATATTGTTCATCGCAATTGCGACCACAACTTAAATTTCTGCGACATTTTTGCTATATAAACAAGGAAACTTGTCATCTCAAGTGCGACAACAACTTAAATTGTTGCAACTCTTTTGCTATATAAACAACGAAAGTTGTCGTCGCAAGTGAGACGACAACTTAAATTGTTGCGACGCTTTTGCTATATAAACAACGAAAACTTGTCATCACAAGTGTGACGACAACTTAAATTGTTGCGATGCTTTTGCTATATGAACAATGAAAATTTGTCGTCTCAAGTGTGACGACAACTTGAATTGTTGTGACTCTTTTTCTATATGAACAAAGAAAATTTGTCATCTCAAGTGCGACGACAACTTAAATTGATGCGACGCTTTTGCTATATAAAGAACAAAAAGTTGTCATCGCACGTGTGATGACAACTCAAATTGTTGCGACGATTTCGCTATATAAACAACGAAATTTGTCGTCGCAATGGTCGTCGCAATTGAGACGAAATGTTGGTTTCACATTGTTTGCCTATATTGTCGTATTGGCGACGATATTTATTTTTTTGTCGCAATTGTGAGAAGTTCCCTAGGGTCGTCGCTCTTGCGACGTTAATTCAAGTTCTTCGCAATTTCCACGTGACATAAAATGACGTTTTAGAGACTCTAGATTCATCGCAATATCCACGACATAACGTCAAAATAGTCGTCGCAAAATGACCCAAATTTTCTAGTTCATCATCTCTGACCGGGACAACATGTTCCTCAACACATTTTGGTCGAGTCTCTGGTCACTATTGGACACCAAGCTCACTAAATCCACTTCTTTCCACCCCCAAGCAGACGACCAAACATAGGTTGTCAATCGGATGATTGTGCAAATCATGTGCATGTAAAACTCCAAGCATTTGCGTACATGGGATGAGATTCTCCCCTATGTTCAACACAGTTACAATAGGGCGCTCCATAGCTCCGCTGCCCATAGCCCATTTCAGGTGGGGCTGGGATTCCAACCCTTGGGTCCCATTGATGTTGCACTACCTTCTGCCACCACATAGACAAAATCTTCCCATGTTTAGTCTGAGACCAAAAAAGCCACCAGATTCATTGAGAGGATTCAACACATCCACCAACAAGTCCATGAGATTTTTCATAAATCCAAGGCTAAGTACAAGAAGTGCCATGATCAACACAGGTTACCGCACTAGTTTCTGGTTGGAGACAAATTTTGGTTACATTTGCAGAATGAGTGTGTTATAGGGCCACATCGGAAGCTCTGCCCACTTCTTTATGGGACTTACATTATCATGAAGGTTGTGGGTAGAAATGATTTTGAGCTCAATACTCCACCCTTCCTTGGATTACACCCAGTGTTCAATGTGGACCTCCTTTAGCCATATTTCCCACCATTATTGGACACCTAAGAGATCGCAGAACTACTTACACCAACATAGCTCAACCCTAATTGCATGTAACAAGAATCCACTAATCATATAGTGGACACATAGATCAAGGACACTCACCAGCAGAGGATCCATATTTATTGGGTTGTTAAGGCAAGGAAGTTCCTACACCAAGTAAAGTGGCTCACCCGGGGCCAAATTCAACATAATGTTCCTCACCTAATGGGGGAACTCAATTTAATGGATAACATTTCTTCCTAAGGGGGGAGGATTGATCCAGGTGGATATTGGTGGCCACCCACCTATTCCAACTGGCTCCTCTTAATTGTTTTTAGTTCAACACATTCTTTTGTACTTCATTCTAATTGTGGGTTCTACACTTCTGGGGTTGTCTAAATCCCTACACAACTTCCAGGTGGATATTAGTGTCCTCCCATCTAATCCAACTAACTTATTTTGTATGTTTTCATGTCTTAACATATTGATGTACTTCCAGGGCCGTTTTGGGGCCCTAAACATAGATTTTTTTGTCTCACCATAGTCAAATCATAGTCGGAGTTAAAGTTTAATAGAATAATGTGTAGTTCTCTGAAAGACCTTTCCAACGGGCTATCACGTTCCTAAAACAGAGGTCGTATTCAAAATTTATGACCCTGGGAAATTGAGGTACCAACTTACCCATAGGGGCCCACATAACTTATGGCGTTTCACCTCCTAGGGTTAGGTTTTTGGATGGCTATAGTTTTGGCATTCATGAGTAATATCAAAAAGGACTTTGGAGACTCATTGTAATCATTATGCTCAGACGGATGCACGTAGAAGCCACATCTCTTCTCATAGATAGCAACCACCATTCGAGCAAGTGTT
Organism: Picea sitchensis; assembly: GCA_010110895.2. NCBI lineage: Eukaryota > Viridiplantae > Streptophyta > Pinopsida > Pinales > Pinaceae > Picea > Picea sitchensis. The sequence goes on along the minus strand of SNQJ01S0105665.1, from coordinate 46,120 downwards.
TAAGTTCAACAATTTTATAGTTTCAACCTATTTCATTTATTCAATAAAATATATTGTTCACTGGATGTCTGTGTTGTTCTTCATATCTCTGTGTTTATTATATTCATATTGTTAATCAGTTTGTTCCACTCCTAAATCTAAATTAAACCATCTTTTGACCATTAGGATACCTATGTCGTAGAGCCAGACTCTATCAAGGATCCTTTCCACATCAAATTTTGTTCTATTATGGAAACAAAACCAACCTCAACCCAACACTAATACATCTAGATCATACCCCAACATAGGTTTCTAGTTTTCATCGAACCATCATTTTATATCAAGTTGGGACAACACCCAGTAACTAAAACGACCAACCAACGCACATAAAGAAAGAGACGACACCTCCTATAAACCCACATCTCTTCCCAACACCATCTTTGAGCTAAGTTTCCTAGGCTTCCAAGGCTTAATCTCCTCGGATCTCCTTTCAAAACCAACAGACCCTCCAGAACTTCCTCTAGTGTTTGTTTCCTTATCAACTTTCTTCTTACTCTCCACTGAAACACTATCCTGTGGAAAAGTACCATGAGTCACTTCCCTTCTAATGTCTTCCTTTCTATAATGTGATGAGATGAGATAGTTATTTCAAATTCATCGCATTGGTTTTTTCATATTCGACGTTTCAGACCAAACCAGTGTGGTCCATCATTAGGAAAGTGTGGTTTTTTCTATAATGTTCTAAATTTCCTACACCCCTTACAGGATCCAACAATGGAAAAATAAAAACAATCTTCTGTGTATCCTTTGCTAATTTTGAACCCCCATTTCCCGTCGTCGCTTCCACTTCGAACAGTTTGTCAATGATCTCGATGGTCCTTGTGTCCATCAGAAAACCATCGTAATCAATGCCTGACAATTGGGAACTTGAAAACAGCTCGTATGGAAGGTTTTCATTAAAATAATTATATGCCTTGTATTGCAATCGTCTTTTCAGAGTTGACTCTTCTCGGTATTCTTCATCAGATTTAAAAATGTCAGCTTGACTCCAAAATGTTTCATCAACCGGGTCCAATAATCTATCCAAATCAGTTGCTTCCATGTCTTAAGTTTTAGAATCATACTTCCTCCAGGTCAACCCTTCTGACGCTGGCTTTTTATACATGTGAATGGGCCAAATTGTTGAACACCAAGTTATAAGTTTTTGGAAACATATTCTTTCACCTGCTAGTGTTCAAATAATATACTTCACCATGTTGGTAACCTTTTGGAAGCACATTCTTTCAACTTCTATGTTTGAAATGAAATAACATGATATGTCAATTCTATTATGGTTCAATGAGTCAACTTAGCCACATTTCATTTTTCTTAATATCCGTGGAATTTTTAAAATGTTACAAACTCACTATATTTTTAATTTTTCTTAATATTCGTGGAATTTTTAAAATGTTACAAACTCACTATATTTTTAAGATTCTCAAATAGTAAATTTTAAATAAATAAGGACCAAAGCGTTTGTGCCCTTCAAGTGCATTTCACATTCTTGGTTACAATTTTCTTTGTGAGATAGTCTCTCTACTTTTTCGTCTAATACATGATGCTTCTTGTGAATAATAGATGAGATTTTGCTGGAATAAAAGTTGATTGTACAAAGAATTTATATTTCTAAACTTGGATTTAAAAGTGATCCAGGTGAATATCGGTGGCCACCCAACTTTTCCAACTGGCTCAAAACAATTTTCTGGCAATTTTGGCAATTTACTATTTTTAGCAGTTTTAACTTCCGGGGCCATCTTCAGGGCCTAAATGAAGGTTTTTTGGGATCGATCTTCTCAATAATATCCAAAGGCATGATTGAGCCCCAAAAATGAATCTCCTTGATTATACCTTTCCAACAGGCTATCATGCGCCTAAAATGGAGATCGTATGCAAAAGTTACGACCCCGGGAAGTTGTTGTACTAACTTACCCAAATGGGGCCCACATGACTTTTGGCGCTTCATCTCCTAGGGTTAGGTTTTTCGATGTCTAGGGTTTTTGGAATTACTTTTTATTGTAAAAAGGCCTTCAAAACCTCATTATAATCATATTCTTGTGAATGAGTGCAGTCGTCACATCTCTTCTCAGAGATAAGCCGCCACCATTCCAGCAAGCTTGTTTTTCGGTGCATTTTACAGTTTCAGCTTATTTCCTTATTGAATAGAAAACTAGTTTTACTGTATCTCTATTATTTTGCATTTATAATATTTTAATAATCTATATTCATTTCGTTCTTCTCATAAAATATGGATCAGTGGTATCAAAGCAGTCTTCTCCTTGTCGTCTTAATGCATGTCCCCAACGAGGTCAAAGTACAAAGAGTTGGGTCTCGAGCTTGTTTCTCTCGAGGAAAAAATCTCTTGCATGCCCAAGCGACCTCTCATGGAAGGAAAAAGCAAAGATGATGGGACAAGAGATCCTTTCAAACTATTGATTGAGGAATCCCTCATGCAACAGAGGAAGAAGATGATGGATAGTTTCGCGCAAATACTTCGGCGGCTACCAATAGGCGACACATCTTCTTCGAGCAGAGGCGTCGCCCCCTTCAAGGTACAAATAAAATTAGATATTCCTATATTTGAAGTTCAGATAGACGCAGATGCTACAAATAAGTGGTTGAATCTACCAGAAGGGTATTTTTCTGTCCATAACTTTTCGAATAGAGAAAAGATTACTTTTGTGCTCTTCAAAGTCGTTCCCCATGTCAAAGATTGGTGGGAAACTTTCTGTGAGAAAAAGGAAACAGAGGAACCCTCATTATTTACAGTCACGACCACCTAGGAATCCTTCATGGATTCTATTAAGGAACAATAATACCCTGTCAGAAGTTATGATGACTTGTATACCAAATGGACCACGCTGCGGCAAGAAAGAGACCAAGCAGTGCTATATTTCACAAATATATTCCATACCTTGCGCACTAAGTTGGGTATCAAATATTCAGAGTGACATCTGGTACTCAGGTATCTCGGTGCTCTGCATAGATACATCCAGACTGAAATGGAATTTCTGGACATCTCATCCTTGGGCGCGGCCTACCAATATGCTGTCAAAATCAAGCAGAAGCTAAAACAAAAGACACGACAATTTGGGCTTGGGAACCCCTCACAAAAAAATCCAGGAAAGGGAAGCCCAAACCCACAGAACAAAGGATAGAGAAAAGATGGACAGTATTAGTACAACCATTCCAAGCCACAACCAAATAAGGACACTAGAAAGACAAAGAAAAATACCGGGAAGTGGTGTGACTTCCATAATATCCCTTGACATAACACTGTTGACTGTCACTCAAAGAAGTCGTTGGTGGCCGAAGTGAAAGCCTCTAAATCATATGCAGGTTCTAACTCTAATCCAGAACTAGAAAGGGGAAGACCGATCATTGACGCGGAACCTAATGCCATCGTTTCTACCACCAAGCTCCACCCTGGTGAACCAGACGCGCTAGAAGAAGGAGAGTGCCTCTTCCATTCACATATGTGGGTAAAAGGCACTCCGATGCACTTCATCGTTGATAGTGGTAGACAGAAGAACCTCATTTCAGTAGAGGTCATCAACTGGTTGGCCTTTCCAACAACGTCGCACCCACAACCCTACACTATTGGATGGCTCCACCAAGGAAGTGATCTTCGCATCAGCCAACAATGTCGACTGTCATACAACGTCAAGCCCTTCAAAGATGAGGTATTGTGTGATGTTGCTCCTCTCAAAGTTTGTGATGTTCTTTTGGGCCAAACTTATTTATGGAAACGTCATGTTGTATATGAGTCTAGGCCTCGTAGTGTTATTATTAATTTGAAAAGGAAATTGTACAGGATACCCGAGGCAATCCCACCTAGTGTTATTTCCTTGATCTCTGCTAAGAAATGTAGGAAGGTAATCTCTCATACGGGGAAGTTTGTCTTCTTCGTGATTCTCTCTCAGAATAAGCGAAAGATTATAGCTATATCCAGGGTCTCTGCGGCCGACCTCTCCACATAGCAGAAGCAAGTAGATAAGGTCATGGAAGAATACTCGGATATCTTCTTCTCACCCACCGGGGTACCTCTACACTGCCAGGTAAAGAACCCCATCGATCAGACCCCCGACGCACCGCTGCCCAATGGGCCTGTCTATCACCACTCTCTGTTAGAGAATGAGGAGATCAAGAGAAAGATCCAAGAACTTCTCCATAAGGGGAACATCTGTCCCAGCTCATCACCGTGCGGGAGCCCAATCGTGTTGGTACAGAAGAAATATGGAACCTGGTGACTCTACATTGATTACCGGGATATGAATAAAATCACAGTCAGAAACCAGAACTGATTCCCCAAATCGATGACCTCCTTGATCAAATCACGAGGGCCAAATACTTCAGTAATATTGATTTGAACTCTGGCTACCACCAGGTCCCGATAGAACAAACATATGTATGGAAGACCACCTTCAAGTCAAAGGAAGTCATTTTTGAATGGTTGGTCATGCCCTCTAGTTTGACAAATGCTCCAGCCACTTTCATGAGGATGATGGTCGATATCTTGTGACTATTCACCAATACTTTTGTAGTGGTGTATCTCGATGACATTCTCATTTACAACAAGACTTGGGTCGAATACTTGCAGCATATTCAGCACGTTTTTCACACCCTATGGTAGCACAAGTTATACGCCAACTTGGAAAAATGTTCCTTCAGCATGGACAAGGTCCGTTGCCTAGGCTACATCATTGATTAGCATGGAGTACATGTGTACCCAGCCAAGATCCAGGTCATCTGTGACTAGCCAGACCTAGCCACACTCACTAAGCTTTGGAGCTTCTTGGGCCTTGCCAATTTCTACCACAGGTTCATGTTGGGATTCTCCCATATTGCATAGGCCCTTAGCCAAATAACCAGAGGTGGTCGTAAGGAGAAATTTGTTTGGGGTCGGTCCCAACAACAAGCGCTTGATGATTTGAAGTAGTGCTTGTGCTCAACCCCAGTACTTTCACTACCATACCTGCAACAACCCTTTGAGATCGAGAGAGATCCTTCAGACTATGTTGTGGGTGTCGTTCTCACTCAGCACGACCACCTCATTTCCTATCATAGTGAGAAACTATCAGATGTTGTCTGTAATTACCCTACTTATGACAAATAAATTTACTCCATTGTGCAATCTTGCCGCCAGTGGAGACATTACATTCTTGGGAAGGAGACAGTCATCCACACTGATCATAAGCCACTGCAGTTCATGCAGACATAAGTAAAATTGCAGAATGACTGCCATCAAAAGTGGTCCACATACTTGCAGCAATTTCACCTCAACATAAAGTATAAAACAGGAAGCACCAATTGCGTCATTTATTTCCTCAGCAAACCACCAGTTGTGACACTCACCACGGTGCTAGACTATTGTGGCCATGAAACCTCTAGATGGACCCAACTCTATGAGACAGACCCGAACTTTTCCACCACCTAACAAATGTTGGGTGCAAACGCAGTTGTCGATAATTTCCATCTTCAGGATGGGTTGTTTTGTCATCTGGGCCATATCTATGTTCCATCAAGTGAGTGAGCAAAGATGATCTGGGAATCCCACTACATTCAGGTGGCAGGACACTTCGGCATCGAAAAGACAGTGGCGATGCTACAGAAACATTTCTACTGGATGAAACTTCAACAGTACGTCAGCAAGTGTATTAGGTCCTGCACTACCTGTGCTATTGCCAAACCAACCACAAAGAAACAAGGCCTGTACACCCCTCTTCCTACTCCTGACAGGCCATGGGAATCCATCTCAATAGACTACATGCCATGCCGCTCATCCACCAAGCGGGGAAATGACTGTGTTTTTGTGGTTGTTGATCACTTCTCTAAGATGGCGATTATGGTTTCCTGCAAGAAGAGCATCACAGCATAGGCCACTACCAAGATCTTCTTTGAACGAGTCTGGGTACATTTTGGAATCCCACAAACCATTGGCTAATATTGAGACAGTCAATTTCTCATCACATTCTGGTCGAGCCTCTGGTCACTTCTGGACACCAAACTCACCAAAAACACGACCTTCCACCCCCAGACAGATGGCCAAACCGAGGTCGTAAATCGAATGATTGTGCATATCCTTCGCATGTATAATTCAAAGAACCCTCACACATGGGATGAAAGCCTTCCCTATTTCCATCATAGCTACAACTGAGCCCTGCATAGCTCAATCGGCCATAGCCCCTTTCAGGTGGGGTTGGGATTCCAACCATTGGGTCCCTTAGATTTTGCACTTCCCCTTGCAGTCACCTCAACCGACTCATCTCCTGCTCTAACTGAAGTTGAAAAATACACGTGATTCATTGACCGGATCTAGCACATCTGCCAACAGGTTCAAGAGATCCTACAGAAGTCCAATGAAAAGTACAAGCATCTCCATGATCAACATCGACTGCCACATAAGTTTCAGGTGGGTGACAAAGTTTGGTTTCACTTGCAGAAAGAATTCCTTACAGGAACCCATAGGAAGCTTCACCCACTCCATTATGGGTCATACACCATCACCAAGGCTGTGGGGGATAATGATTTTGAGCTCAACATTTCTCCTTTCCTTGGCCTGCACCCAGTGTTCAATTCGGATCTCCTTCGCCCTTATTTCCCACCATTATTGGACACCTTAGAAGTAGCAGAACAACTGACACCAAAAGAGCTCAACCTAGACTGCATACAACAAGAATCTTGTGACCATATTGTGGACACACAAATTAAGTGCACTCAACAACAAAGGGTCCATCTTTATCGAGTCGTCAAAGCAGGGCAGCTCCTGCAACAAAGAAAGTGGCTCACCCGGGGCCAAATTCAGCAGAAATTTCCTCATCTGATGGGGGAAATCAAAGAAATTGATAAAATTGCTTCCCAAGGAGGGAGGATTGATCCAGTTAGATATCGGTGGCCACCCACCTTTTCCAACTGGCTCAAAACAATTTTCTGGCAATTTTGGCAATTAACTATTTTTAGCAGTTTTAACTTCTGGGGCCATTTTGAGGGACTAAATGAAGGTTTTTCAGGATAGAGCTTCTCAATTATAGCCAACTACATGATTGAGACCCCAAATTGAATCTCCTCGACGATACCTTTGCAACGGGCTATCATTCTCCTAAAATGGAGATCGTATGCAAAAGTTACGACCCCGAGAAATTGATGTACTAACTTACCCAAACGGAGCCCACGTGAATTTTGGTGCTTCATCTCCTAGGGTCAGGTTTTTCGATGTATAGGGTTTTTGGCATTCCTGTTTATTTTAAAAAGGACTTCAAAGCCTCATTTTAATCATCTTCTTTCAAATGAGCACAACTGTCACATCTCTTCTCAAAGATAAGACGCCACCATTCCAGCAAGCTTGTTTTACACTACATTTTACAGTTTCAACTTATTTCCTTATTGAATAGAAAACAAGTTTTACTGTATCTCTGTTATTTTGTGTTAAGAATATTTTAATAATTTGTATTCATTTCATTCTTCTCATAAAATCTGGATCAGTGGTATCAGAACGGTCTTCTCCTTGTCGTCTTAATGCATGTCCCCAACGAGGTCGGAGTACAAAGAGTTAGGTCTCAAGCTTGTTTCTCTTGGGGACAAAAGCTCTTGCACGGCCAAGAGAAATATCATGGAAGGTGAAAAGAAATATGATGGGACATGATATCCTTTCAATCTATTGATTGAGGAAGTCCTCACACAACAGAGGAACAAGATGATGGATAGTTTCGCGCAAATCCTTCGGCGGCTAACAACAGGCAACGCATCTTCTTCGAGCAGAGACGTCGCCCCATTCAAGGTACAAATAAAATTCGATATTCCTATATTTGAAGTTCATATAGACGCAAATGTTGTAGACAAGTGGTTGAATCTACTAGAAGGGTATTTTTCTGTCCATAACTTTTCGAATAGAGAAAAAATCACTTTTGCGCTCCTCAATGTCGTTCCCCATGTCAAAGATTGGTGGGAACATTTCTGTGAGAAAAAGGACACAAAGGAACCCTCATTATTTACAGTCATGGCCACCTGGGAATCCTTCAGGGATGTTATTAAGGAACAATACTACCTTGTCAGAATCTATGATGACTTGTATACCAAATGGACCACACTGTGGTAAGAAAGAGACAAAGCAGTGCCAGATTTCACAAATATCTTCCATACCTTGCACACCATGTTGGGTATCAAAGATTCAGAGCAACATCTAGTACTCAAGTATCGCGCTGCTCTGCATAGATACATCCAGACTGAAATGTAATTTCTGGACATCTCATCCTTGGACGTGGCCTATCGATATACCGTCAAAATCGAGCAGAAGCTCAAATTAAAGACGCGAAAATTTGGGCTTGGGAACCCCTCACATCAAAAACCAAGAAAGGGAGACCCCAACCCACAGAAAAAAATACAAAGATAATATGGATAGTATCAGGACAACCAGTCCAAGCCGAAATCAAAGAAGGACATCGGAGAGACAAAAAAAGATACTAGGAAGTGGTGCGACTTCCATAAGAGCCCTTGGAATAACACTGCTGACTACCGCTCAAAGCATTCGTTGGTGGCGAAAGTGAAAGCCTCTGAATTAGATGGAGGTTCTGACTCTGAGCCAGAACCAGAAAAGGGAATATGGATCATTGATGTGGAACCCAGTGCCATCGTTGCTACCACCAAGCTCCATCTTGGTGAACTAGACGAGACAAAATGAGGAGAGCGCCTCTTCCATTCACAGATGTGGGTAAAAGGCACTCCACTTCACTTCATCGTTGATAGCAGTAGCCAGAAGAACCTCATTTCAGTAGAGGTCATCAAGAGGTTGGCCCTGCCGACAACACCGCACCCACAACCCTACGCCATTGAATGGCTCCGCCAAGGAACCGATCTCTGCGTCAGCCAACAATGTCTATTGTCGTACGACATCAAGCCCTTCAAATACGAGGTATTGTGTGATGTTTCTCCTCTCGAAGTTTGTGATGTTCTTTTGGGACAACCTTATTTATGGAAACGTAGTGTTTTATATGAATCTAGCCCTCATAGTGTTATTATTACTTTGAACAGGAAATTGTATAGGATACCTGAGGCAATCCCACCTAGTGCTATTTCCTTGATCTCTGCTAAGAAATGCAGGAAGGTCATCTCTCAGATGGGGAAGTTTGTCTTCTTCGTGATTCACTCTCAAAATAAGCGAAATATCATAGCCACATTCAAGGTCTCTGTGGACGACCTCTCCACATAGCAGAAGCAAGTAGATAAGGTCGTGGAAGAATACTCAGATATCTTCTCCTGACCTACCAGGGTACCTCTGCACTGCCAGGTCAAGCACCCCATTGATCTGACCCACGGTGCACCGCTACCCAATGGGCATGTCTATCACCGCTCTCTGTTAAACAATGAGGATATCAAGCAATAGATCTAAGAACTATTGCACAAGGGGCACATCTATCCCAGCTCATCACCGTGCGAGAGCCCAATCGTGTTGGTACAAAAGAAAGATGGAACCTGACGACTCTACATTGATTACCGGGATATGAAGAAAATCACAGTCAGAAACCTGTACCTGATTCCCTGAATTGATGACCTCCTTGATAAACTCACAGGGGCCAAATACTTTAGTAAGATTTATCTGAATTTTGGCTACCACCAGGTCCCGACAGAACAAACAAATGTATGGAAGACCGCCTTCAAGTCAAAGGAGATTCTCCCATATTGCATGAGCCCTCAGCCAAATAACCAGGGGTGGTGGTAAGGAAACATTTGCGTGGGACCAGTCCCAACAACAAGCATTCCATGATTTGAAGCAACACTTGTGCTCAGCCCCAGTACTTTCACTACCAAACCTGCAAAAACCCTTTGAGATCGAGACATATGCTTCAGACTATGTTGTGGGCGTCGTTCTCACTCAGCACGGCCACCCCGTGGCCTATCATAGTGAGACACTATCAGATGTTGTCCATAAGTACCCTACTTACAACGAAGAAATGTACTCCATTGTAAAAGCATGCCACCAATGGAGACATTACATTCTTGGGAAGGAGACAGTCATCCACACTGATCATAAGTCATTGCAGTTCAAGAAGACACAAGGAAAATTGCAGAATGGCTGCCATCAAAAGTGGTCAACATACTTGCAGCAATTTCACCTCAACATAAAGTATAAAATAGGAAGCACCAATCGCATCATTAATTTCCTCAGTAAACTGCCAGTCGTGACACTCGTCGTGGTGCTAGACTCTTGCAGCCATGAAACCTATGGATGTCCCCAACTCTATGAGACAGACCCAGACTTCGTAACCCCCTACCAAATGTTGGGTGCAAACGCAGTTGTCGATAATTTCCATCTCCAGGATGGGTTGTTGTGTTGTCTGGTCCATATCTGTGTTCCATCAAGTGAGCGAATGAAGCTGATCTGGGAATCCCACTACAGTCGGGTGGTAGGAAACTTCGGCGTCAAAAAGATAGTGGTGATGCTACAGAAACATTTATACTGGTCGAAACTTTGACAAAACGTCAGCAAGTATATCAAGTCCTGCACTTCCTATGTTGTTGTCAGGGATGATTTTAAGGATGGAAATTTATTTTAAAATGTAGAAACCATGGAGAATCTTACTAATCCTTCATATTCCAAATATAAATGTTTGGTGACATTTTTATAAAAATATTAAAAATTCTAAGGATTTTATATAGTTTGTATAAAATTTTGGCAATTTTTAAGTTAAAATAATTTTATCCTATAGAATTTGGGCGAATCATTTTTAGAACAATGAATCCTTTTTTGGGAAAAACCATGGAAAATTAGCCCATGAGCGAAATTTAGCCCCTAAAATCATCCCTGGTTGTTGCCAAACTGACCACTAAGAAATAGGGCCTGCACACCCCTCTTCCTACTCCTGACAAACCATGGGAATCCATCTCAATGGACTACATGTCGGGCCTCCCGTCCACCAAGCGGGGAAATGACTGTGTTTTTGTGGTTGTTGATCGCTATTCTAAGATGGAGATTTTGGTTACCTGCAAGAAGAGAATCACATCAGAGACCACTGCCAATATCTTCTTTGAATGAGTCTGGGTACATTTTGGAATCCCACAAACCATTTTCTCAGATCAGGATAGTCAATTTCTCAGCACATTCTGGTCGAGCCTCTGGTCAGTGTTGGACACCAAGCTCACAAAATCCACGGCCTTCCACCCCCAGACAGAAGGCCAAACCAAGGTCGTAAATCGAATGATTGTGAATATCCTTCACATGTATAAATCCATGCACCCTCACACATGGGATGAGATCCTTCCCTATGTCTATCATAGTTACAACCGAACCCTCCATAGCTCAACCAGACACAACCCCTTTCAGGTGGGGTTGGGACTCCAACCATTGGGTCCCTTAGATGTTGCACTTCCCCTTGCAGTCACCTCAACCGAATGATCCTGCTCCAATTGAGCAGATCCATCACATCCACCAATAGGTTCAGGAGATCCTAAATAAGTCTAATGACAAGTACAAGCAACTCCATGATCAACATCGGGTGCCACATAAGTTTCAGGTGGGCGACAAAGTTTGGTTTCACTTGCAGAAAGAACGCCTTACATGACCCCATCGGAAGCTTCGCCTACTCCATTATGGGTCGTACACCATCACCAAGGTCATGGGGGGTAATTATTTTGAGCTCAACATTCCTCATTTCCTTGGCCTGCACCCAATGTTTAACGTGCATCTCCTTCGCCCTTATTTCCCACCATTACTGGACACCTCAGAAGTAGCAGAACAACTGACACCAACAGAACTCAACCTCGACTGCATACAACAGGAATCATGTGATCATATTGTGGACACACAAATTAAGGGAACTCGACAACAAAGGATCCATCTTTATCGAGTCGTCAAAGCAGGGCAGCTCCTGCACCAAGGCAAGTGGCTCACCCGGGGCCAAATTCAACAGAAATTTCCTCATATGATGGGGGAACTCAACGAAATGGATACCATTTCTTACTAAGGAGGGAGGATTGATCTAGTTAGATATCGATGGCCACCCACCTTTTCCAATAGGGTCAAAACAATTTTCTGTTAATTTTGGCAATTTGCTATTTTTAGTAGTTTTAACTTCTGGGGCCATTTTGAGGGCCTAAATGAAGGTTTTTTGGGATCGAGATTCTCATTAATATAAAAAGGCATGATTGGGCCCCCAAAATGAAACTCTTCAATGATACCTTTCCAATGGGATATCATGCACCTAAAACAAATATCATATGCAAAAGTTACGACCTCGGGAAGTTGATGTACTAACTTACCCAAACGGGGCCCACATGACTTTTGGGGCTTCATCTCCTAGGGTTAGGTTTTTAGATGTCTAGGTTTTTTGGCATTCCTGTTTATTTTAAAAATTCCTTCAGATCCTCATTGTAATCATCTTCTTGCGAATGGCCGCAACCGTCACATCTCTTCTCAAAGATAAGCTGCCACCATTCCAGCAAGTTTGTTTTTTGCTGCATTTTACAATTTCAGCTTATTTCCTTATTGAATAGAAAACCAGTTTTACTGTATATTTGTTATTTTGTGTTAAGAATATTTTAATAATCTGTATTCATTTCATTATTCTCATAAAATCCAGATCAGTGGTATCATAGCAGTCTTCTCCTTGTCGTCTTAATGCATGTCCGCAACGAGGTCGGAGTACAAAGAGTTGGGTCTCGAGCTTGTTTCTCTTGACGACAAAATATCTCGCATGCCCAAGTAACCTCTCATGGAAGGTGAAAATAAAGATGACGGGACAGGAGATGCTTTCAAACTATTGATTGAGGAAGCCCTCACGCAACAGAGGAATGAGATGATTGATATTTTCGCGCAAATCCTTCGGCGGCTACCAACAGGCGACGCATCTTCTTCGAGCGGAGGCGCCCCCCCCTTCAAGGTACAAATAAACTTAGATATTACTATATTTGAAGGTCAGATAGACGTAGATGTTGTAGAAAAGTGGTTGAATCTACTATAAGGGTATTTTTCTGTC
>SNQJ01S0105664.1:22828-34571 GCA_010110895.2 Picea sitchensis | reverse complement strand
CGCCAAACTCAAGAAGTCTGATCTCTTTCATCACCCGATTGATCCTAATCTAGTGTCTCTCACACTTGGTCCATTTCCCTTGAATCTCTTGGTGTGGTTCCCGAGACATCTTTTCCCAATACTCGGCTGATCCTTTCATGTGATCAAGACTACTTTCACTGAACAACCGAATGTCATGTTCTTCTTTATATCGACCATGTTAGACTGCACCAATGTACTTGATTCTCTCTATGTCTTGCTGCGCCTTCTCAATACACAGATCCATATCCTTGCATGTTGTGAGTGCCATGAGGGTGTCTTCCTGAAACTCAATGATTCTTGAGGTGAATAAGTGTAGCTCGTTGGTGAAATTTCTATAGGCCTCCTAGAATTCGCTCCTTAAGTATACCATGGCATGTGTGGTGTCTTGATAGTACTTAGATAAGTGGCACAAATGCTCCAGTTCTTTCAGGGCTACATCCAGCTCCTTCTCATCTATTTTGGCTTCTTCTAAGGTAGCTTCTAAGATCTCTTTCCCTACGCCAATAAGTTCAGATGTCCAGGCATTTTCTATGTTTATCGAATTTTCCTATGTAGTGATGAGTATGGAGCGATCCAAAGTGATCCTCCTCTTATTAGTGTTCCTCTGGACGATAGACTTCCTCTTCCGATCATAGGCGATCACATATATGTTGGCTACTTCGTCCACAGGTTCAGGAATCTGCTGATATCCCCATATGAGTGTATTTCTTAGACCCTCAATGGTGTACACTTGTTTGAGGTTAGGTTCTTGAAATTACTGGTTATGTTCTAAAGGCTTGTCTTATGTTTTTCATTCATCGGGATTTTGGGCACCAGTTAAAAAAGAGGTGTCAGGGATGGACTCGATACTTACTTTTTCACCAACCGTTGAAATGTCGATCTCCTGTTGCGGAGCTCCTTCCTCTGGCTCGCCCGATCTCAATTCATCTTTCAGACCGTCTACTTGGGTCTCCCCTGCATCGATTACTTTGGTGTCTAGGACACTATCGACTTCATTTTATTTCTCTACAGGATTTCCTAGGTTTGAACCTCGGGAATAGAAGAAGATGTATTTTCAGGTTTCTTTTCTTCTTCAACATGCATGAGAGTCACAAGAGATACCTCTGGGTTTTCATCCTCGTCATATATCCTTATAAATTATCTCAAGGGGTTTCATGCACTTCTTTCTAGTAATACCCGGACTATTTATGGCTTAGTCCCCACACCTGCTGGTGATCCTTCTGGTGGCATTGTGAATTAAGGGTCATCCAACCCAGAAATTTCATCAACATCTATAAATTTGGGGCCGCCTGTTCCCACCTGGCCTCTCTCTGGGTTATCAACATGGGATCATGTCATTTCTGATAGAGTGAATTCAAGGTCATCCAACCTGGAAATTTCATCAATATCTATAAATTTGGGGCCGCCTGTTCCCACCTGGCCTCTCTCTGGGTTATCAACATGGGATCATGTCATTTCTGATAGGTCTGGGTCATCTTGTACCTGATGAAGCACATGTTGCGTCCATTCTAACATGAGCAGTCCCCTTTCCCACACATTTTGTGCCAAATGGATATCTTTGCCTTGTGTTGGGGCTATCAAGGGGGCTTTGGCTGCTTCAGATTCTATCCTTTCTTCTCTTTCATTGAGAGATCCTTGAGCCGATTGTTCGAGGGTTGCCGCTTGTTAATCTAGTCTCATGGATTTGAACCTGGTCATTCTAGGATTGACCATCCTTGACACAACTTCATCCCAATCGTGAGTGTTTTCCATGAAGATCTCATCTTCGAACCTGTCATGGGCCTATGGCCAACATGATGATACTTGAGATGTGTGCTTCATAACTAGACCCTTTGGGTCGTGTTTGCAAAAATGACCAGTCTGAAATCAACACTCCAATTGACTCAAGCCTTCGTGCTTGGCTTGAGATGTGTCTTTTACCATGTAGAAACCTATATGGAATCCATAAGGTATGACTACCCGCTTCTTCTCTTTTACCAGAGTAGCATTGTAACCTTCCAGGATGGTCTGGTAACAGATTTCCGCTAGTACTAGTTGATCAGGGACTTACACCGGTAATAGGTGTGGTTCTCCAGTAGCTCCAAAAACTCTGATCTAGGTATCACGCTCATCCATATACTAGTGACCAACTTTTGATATCATCTTTTTGGCCACAGTGGACAGTCTTGGACACTCTTTCTGGAAAAGCATAAAATGAATATGTGCGATAAATTGATCGCAGATGAGAGAGTAGGATTTCTTGTACCTATTTTCCCACAAGATGCCGAAGTATACATGGACCGATAGTTCTAAGAAGTGACAAATCAAGTTAATTCCAACAAAGGAATTTCGGGCACAGATGACGTCCAATAAAAATGAAGCCATGTAGAAGGATGGAGTCTCTCCTTCTTTCGGCGTATGAGCTTGTTGTATGCAATTTCTCAGTTGTTTGGAGATGATGGAACCCCAGTTAAAACCTCTTCCTGAAATAGCTATAGTATAATCAAGAGGCATCCAAGCCTCTGAAAACCTGGAGCAATATTTCTCCCCATGCAACCAGCAAAGGAGGGCCATTAGGTAGATGTACAACTCCCTTAGGTTGGTCGTTGGGTACCATCCAAATGTTCTATTAGTGTATTTTTTATCCTCTCTCCACCACGAAGAAATTACCTAGATGGTTTCATGTTTCTCATAGAAGTTTACAACAAAATTTTTGTTAAGCCACTCCTTTGGGTTTCTGAGCTTGTAGTAATTTTTCACTTCCACCAGAAGTAAAACCCCAGCACACTTGCCATTCCCGTCATTAATAAAAAATATTTGTGTGTCCTTGTGGTCAAGAAGCCACTTCAACAGTTCTATGCAGGGGAAAATTGGAGTTCTTCTCGCTACCATGTGGAGGTACGCTCTTCATATATTGGCAAAGACTTCATTGTCGAGATTTCTTGTGTCAGGGTCACTGTGCAGAGCATATTCGAGAAATTATTCCCACTTGATATTCTTGAAAAGTTCTCCCCGTTGCAGGAGTACTGCCTTGGTCCCTATGCTTGCCTCTGTGTCTCCAAAGGCCGGAGGCTGAGTGAAAATATTCCTGGTGGATGTTCTGATGAATCATTCTGGTCTTAGGGAAAATTCTAGTTGTTTCACGGCTGCTGGGAAAGAGCCTTCTCCCACCCCTGGATCCTTTTTCTTTGGCTCCCTCGATGATCACCTAGTGTTTGGATTTCTTGGAGGCATCGTTCCTGCACTTGAAATCAATCCTTTAGGCATGTGTATAGAGTAACATTGGATAAAATTCTTGAAGTCAAGAATAAAAATCCACAGACTGGTACATACCTGTGATGCTTGCCAAACCTGTCGTTTAATACTCACAAGATCTTGGAAGATTTTTTTTGAATTGCTCGTCTCGCTCCTCTGGGCGATCTGAATGTGTTTGCGCACTATGATCTTGTTACAAACTGCTCGAAATGAATTAAAATGGGGAAGAACCTATCGTGTCACATCAACCAATTAACTCGGTTTACGAGTGGAAATCAAATGAAATATGTTGTCGACTCCCTACAATTAAATTCATCATAGGTTGATTGTGGATGCGCCGAGGGTGGTGTTCCCTATTAACAATTTGAAACGTTTGATTTGATCCATGCACGAACTAATAGCTAATGCGAGATTTGGAATTAATTAGTCCTTTAAATGCTTCAGATCCAAAATATCTTAGCGCTAAAACGTCCCATCACATCATATTCTTAGTGGGAAAATCAGTGATCGGTGATACATGGTGAATGCTATCGTTGGTATTCCCCTAAGAACAACTTTTGACGCCGATTAATTTCGTCGTATGATGCTGACGTGGCAATACTGATTTGGGGTGCGACTTGGGCCTCGGGAACATATAACGACTCAGGGAAAAAATGGATCATATGTTTTACCACTCTCGCAATGACAGAGGGTGGATGAGTACATGTGGTTTGATTTATATATCTCAATCGGAGTCAGGGGTTTCAACAATATGCATGTGTTAAAATAAACCTGGGATCGCCTATGCTGAAAGGTATCGAGGGTTGACAATCGAGGATCAAATTATCACGTTCTCTATGGGCTAGCTTTATAAAACTCTCTGATGCCAAAAGGTATCGAGGATTGGCTATCAGTGAAGCCTTTATCTCTTCATTAACGCTTACTCCTTTATCCTTTTGTCGATGCCGAAGGGATCGGCCATTGATGATATCCTTGTGTGAATCCTATCGTGAAAGAACAAATTCCTTTTGGTGACACTGATAAGGATTGGCACTCGAAAACTACAGTTTTCTCGAGTGATTTTCTTTCATCTTTAATTCTTTCTGACACAATTCTTTGAGCGCATCGGGGGAAAGGTTTTGGCTGTCGATTCTTTAATTAAATGTTAGTCTTTCAAGTTATGGGTTTTCACATGTTCAAGAAAACTTTGAGAGACTGTAAATGAGAAACAAAATGATAATCAAAGGAACCATTTTCATATTGAAGTTGAATTTAGACAGAGCAAAAGATCAAGTGGTACACAAAAAACAAAATTTGACATAAACATTTTTTAGGGTGTGTTGAGTGCTCAACAGGTTCTTCTTTGAAAATCTTGTGTGCCATTTATTTTCGAGGGTTGTCTTATACTTTGAAAGGTTCCTTGGGAAAAAAGAACTCTTCTTAATAATATTTCTCATTGATTGGCTCCTCTAACAATGGGATCTCAATGTGCGGAGATTCCTGCACAGGTTATGATACCTGAGGAGATGCTTCAGGCTACTTTTGACAAGCGAACATGTTGTTGGTGATAAGTAATTTTGTTGATTATGCTCCTTCCCCTCTTGTGATTGACCTGTACTACTATCTTTTTTGGCGTTTTTGGAAGAGCTAATAAATATACCTTCTTGATAACTACATTTGTGCATGTAAAATATTAGAAAATCATTCTACAAAATATCGAAGAGAAAGCACAACATATATTCTAAGGAAATGAAGAAAAATCCACACAACTAAGCAACACTACTTTCTTTTGGTAGTTCCCTAGCAATGGTAACAAAAATGACGAACTTTCCTATCCCTTTCTAATTCACTTAGAAAGAAAATGAAGAGTTGTAGATTTAATTATCAATCTAGGGATTGTATGGAACTTGCGAACTCTTGTGCACAATCTATGATAGAAGAGTGCTTTTTTAATTATGTTTTTTTTCACTTCAATGTCACAATTCAAAGATTCATGAGTAATTGAGTTACCAAACTATGTTATGGCCTAAGTTTTTCTTGCAGTAATTAAAGCACACTTGGATAAATTGAAATCACAGTTGTGGAAATTGAAATCACACTTTTAGAAATTGAAATCACTCCTGCGGAAATTGAAATCACACTTGTAGAAACTAAAACATATCCTATGATCTATTGGTGAATTGCTTGAATATAATTATGGTCTTGTATTGTTTCAACAATTAAGTGTTTTTTCATCCAATGTTTATCCAATAGAATCATTCCAAAAATTACAAAGACTAAAGCTAGAGGAAATAAGAAAATAAACAAAATAAAGTGCACCTGCAAGAAGAGTTTCAACAACGGAGCTATAGAACGAAAAGAAATCCAACAACCGAGTTACAAAAACACAAGTCATGGTAACTGACTGTGTTATAGTTGAAACTTAAGAGACACAAGTTGCAACAATAGGAAGAAGAGAATGATTGTAACTTTACAAGAATCACAATTATAGTTTTAAGAATAGAAAACCAAACCACACATAAGTCACATCTCTATTATGTACATCTGGAATTGCAGTAAACTAAAATTCGATTATGAAATCAAATAAAATATACTAAAGTTCTGGAATGAAAACAAATTAGAAAAATGTTTACAATATGTAATTAGAGACAAACATCTAGAATTACAACAATTGAAAGAAGACAATGAGAAAAAAAATGAACAAAAATAAAATGGAAGTTCCTAATCTTGTTGTTACATGAAATACCTGACTAAGGAGGGGCCCCTACCCCCTTAAGAAAGGTACTAAGAAATGAAACTAGAATCACATGATCACTAGTACATCAACATGCATAGGAAAGCTAGAACCAAAATTATATTTCCATAGTTTGAAAGATGCAATAGCAACACAATTTATTTTCTCGAACAATTTCCTCCTCCTTAGCTTCACGGAGCCATATTTTATACAACATGACTACTCTTCTAAAATTATACAAAAAATGGATGGAAAACCATGAGAATATAGTTGTTCATCCGGTTACAAATATTATTTCAAACTTTAGTAGGAATAAGGTGTATGTTGACTGGATAGGTAGCCCCTTTCTCCTTTAATCACCCACTTGCCTCCTATCGCCTTTCTCTGTGAATATTCCTTCCCAAATTCTATCTACAACATTCATTGTTGTGTTGGTGATATTTATTTGGAGTCGCAACAACGAAACACATACTGGGAATAAAAACGATTTGTATAGAGTTGCAGTAACTACAAATGCACCATGAGTTGCAGTAGTTGGTTTTCACCCCGAAATTGAAGCAACTTGGTTTTTTCTTGAAAATATATGACTTGAAGTTACAATAGGGAGGTATTATATCCACTTTGAGGTGTTGCAACTGTTTTATTGTTCTATATAGAAATATATGTAACTAAAAGTAATGAATTCCTTCTAAGAATTATGCAAGAATAATGTAACAATGGAGTATGGGGTAAGATTCATACCTTGGCAATAAGTGATGTGAACTGAATATAGAAAGTATAAAAATGGAAGTGACTAATGGAAAATGGTAAGAAAAATGTATAGAGATGTGCTGAAAGTATGTCATTTTATGAATCCATCAGACATCTTCAAACTCTCTCAGGACTGCAAAATATTCCAAATTGGGCACCTTATTCTTGGATTCCTCTTCGATATGAACTGCATAAATATGAAATCCATTCATAACACTTATTTTTATATACCTAGATAAAATTTCTCTGATTTTCACTCCTCTTAGAATTCCTTGAACTGATCTCAAGTTCCCCTCTCCATCAAGACAAGTGAATTTATTTTTGTAGTAGTGTGGTACAACATGATGCTCATTTATCCAATCCCTACCAATTAGGAAATCATAGGAAACTGATGGTAGTATATTTAAATCTTATTTTGTGCTTATTCCATTCATGTGCAATGGAAAATCCTTAACTAGTTCATTGACTCTTCTTTTAACTCCTCTAGCTAACTAAACTATCCAATATTTCCAATGTTTGATTATTTGCAAGTGAAATATCTCAACAAGGTTAGAATCAATATAACTATGTCTATCTCCTAAATAAATTAAAATTGATATGGTCTGATTGTTGTTCTTACCTTCAACTTCAATCATATGAGACATAAATTTAACTTGCTTATTGTCCAAGGCTGCATAAATCCTTGGCATGCTCCTACCATGTCCTCCATTGTATAAAACTTGTGAACATTTTGAACAATCCTTCTTTATCCTCTATAACATAAATATTTATACATGTGATCTCCCTCACATCCCCATCGTTCAATGGTTTGTTGTCTTCTCCTTTTTCTAAAATTCTCTAACATTTTGGACTCATTATGTTCTTCCTTCCCTTTTGGATTGTTTTTGAGGAATGGTGGCTTAAAAAAATTCCTTATCTACTTCATATTACCTTTCTTCCTGCCAACCCAAATTCTCTAAAAGATTTATCCTCCCTTATTATGGTCATAAAGACACTTGTATCTCCTTATTTCTTCCTTCAATATTTTGGGCTCATCATACTATATCTTACCTTTTATCCTCCCTTATTATGGTCATAAATACACTTGGATCTCATTATTGTTTCCTCCAATGTTTTGGGCTCATCATACTGTATCTTATCATTGTATATTGAGGGTATTCCACTCAAGATTTTTTGTATATTGAATTTCTCATCCTTTCTGAAGTGAACATACCTCAATAATTCTATAAATATCTCTCATTCTCATCCATAGTCATTCTCCCAATTGAGTTTAAATAACTCCTTCATCTTCCCTATCATAATATTTCTAGGACCAATATTTCTTATGAAAATAGTTAATGAACTACATCCAAGTTAATTTATTTTAATCAATGCTCTTGAATTGCATGAGCTAGTCACACCACATTCGTTCTTTTCCTTCGAACTTGAAAATTGTGATTTTATCTTACACATGGGATGAATAATTATGCACTTGGAAATAATTCCTCATTCCCATCAACCCTACCTTTGCTTATTCATCCTTATTATTCTCAAGATCAAAAGTAGGAGGTTTGATATTTCTTAGATCCCTTTGTAGTTAATCCACTCTAGTTCTCCTCTTATGTTTTATAACAGGAGACATAATTGGACCGCTTCATGCTCTTACAACTAATTATTTTGGTAAGTGATACTTATGTCTACCAACAAAGCTAGATTCATCTCTTCTAGCATAAAACTTGTGATCCTCTACCTTCCCTAAATATGTTTCCTTATCCATATTATTTTGTACATTTTCCAAAATATGTAACAACTTGGTGTTGATGTTGTTCTATTGATACTGAGCTATCATAAGCTTCCCTTTGTCAACTTTGTAGTGCATCACATCTCTTTCTATGCTCTTTATGGTCTCAAGTGGATCAATATTTTCTACTATTCCTTCTCCATGCCCATCGAATTTTCTTTTGGAATACCCTAAGATGAGATTTAATCCCTTCAAATCATCCTCATGAGTCTCCTCTATCTCACCTATATTCATATTGGTTTTCTCTTCCTATGCTTGAATTATGCACAATGTGTAACCAACCGAAACATATGTTAGTTTAGACATAAAAGAAAAAAATATGGAAAATTCACACCGCATTTCAAATTTTGGAAGGCCTCCAAAAAACCTTATTTTGATTTGTTGATAAAATATACTACCCATTTAGGAAATTTGGTTGAATATATTGATTCTTCTATTTCTTATATTTCCATCAACTATTAATTTTTTCAATTCTGAGCCATCAACAAAGAGTTATGGTTGGTTGAAGATTCGTCTCTTTCCCAAACTTAGAATTATTTTTTTCAAAAAAAAAATGTCATAGTCTTGTTGATGTGCCACGACATGTCTCATATGTTGTGGAATTTGGGTCCATGTTTCATGCTCCACGACTTTCCTATCATCACCTTAGCCACCTAGTCCTTCCTTGTCATCCTCCAAAGATTCTTCTCTTTCTTCCTTTTCTTTTTCTTTGTTCTCTTTATTTTCTCTGTCGGGCCCACTTGCTCTTGTCGTTTTCTACCACATGTAGCTATATTGACCATGATAGGTAATATGGACCTACTACTAACAGTCAAATGTAGGTCATCAAAATTTTGATCTCGCAACACTATAAAAAATATCATTTTGGAGAGTTCCCATTGGAAGGTATCACTTACCACGTTCAAAGATCCTTTCAAAGTCCAAAGTATGAACATTATCAAGCTCACATAGAGTCCTTTCCAAAATGGAATTATTCAACACTATCGGGCTCGCCCATTGGATTTTCTTATCGGATAACCTTCATTAGAGTGTTGCTTCTATTTCACCCCAAGGTTTCTTGAATTCTGGATCCCGAAGACTATCACACTAACTTGTTCGGGAAAACTCCATCTGAATGACAAACTTATCATTCTCATTGTTCTTTCTAAAACCCTAAGTTTAAAATTCTATCAAACTATTACCATAAAATAATTGACTTTCAATAAATATCCTTGAAGAAGCACTCTCTAAAATAACCTTCTAAATGATCGAATGACCTAGATCGATCATGATCATCGATTATCATTCTTTCCAGTCTCAATTTTTTTTAATATATAATGGGCCCTTCCTAATATATATAATGGGATCATTATGGAGGACACTTGTCCCTTTCCATGTGTCACTTTCCCTTTCTAACGTGTATCTTGGCATGGCATGCTGATATAGAACACTGACTCAACAAGCTAGTGTGGAATACCAACACCCTTTTGTTGATGTTTCATCTAACATGGCCTATGACTTAGGATGATAAAAGGGAATTCTTCTCTAGCTTTGGCCCTTCTAAGACAAGATGCTTTTTTTATAGATCAGAGAATGGCATTTCATGTCGATATATGGTCTAGATCATCACATGTTACTAAAACTACCTCATGTTTAATGGGTTCCTCAATACTCCCCCAGATCCAACGACTATGATTTGAGTGATCCAACGAGCCATATTCATTTCGGGTTCAAAGGTGATCAATAGCTATCTCATTCATACTAAAATCTTTAGAAAAGAAAACTCACTATTGGATTTTTCAAAAAAATCCTTCCAAATCCAACTTCCAAAAGGATGCAATGGCTAAGGGATTCCTAATTTGATGGACTATATTTGATTCGGGCTTAAATATGTGCACTTCATAACCATGATACTTTCCTCCAAAAGATCTAAGGGTCGAGGATTATATTGATTGGATGACCCTCATTCTCTTTTTCCTTGTGCCTATGACATTTTTCATCATATTTAAAACTTCCAACACTCATTGTCTTTCCACGACCCACAGTCCACAAGGGTTATGGACATGTGCCTTCGATCTCAACCCTAAACTGTGCCTTTGGATCATTTTTATGCCTCAATTCCTGATGGATGATTGAGATCAAATATGTTGATGCAATGGGCGGTCCTCATCTCCTGAAGCTTGTGTCATTGGAATTTTCCCTTTAAATTGCATAGCTTTCCATATTTATGGGTTTCCATGAAATTTGAGGCCCTCAACATTGTCAGGTTCTCATATCTAAGTTCCACCCTCATAGTTCCACCAACCAGCCTTTGGGGTATGATGTGTCATCACATAGGTTTCTAAACACACACCTACTTAACCTCCACGTATCCTCTAACTACCATCTATTACCACCATGTCATCCTCACATCACTAGTATGGAGAATCACCAATTTTCAAAATTTCCAAAAACAATTCCCAAATTCAACATTTTTTTCTCGAACACCATTGAAGCTCTGGAACTAGCTTCCTAAGGCTAATTTTTTCCCTAGGTAGTTGATTTGAGCTTTGTGAAAACAAATTCGACAATCCTATGTCAATTTTCTCACTGATTTCGACTTCAAAAACTAGGATTTTTGCCCAATTTCGCCCAATTGATCAAGAATTCTTAAAGAATTCTTAAAATTATGGATAGTTCTTGTTAAATTTCTCCGAATTGACCAATAATGCTAAGAAAAATCTTCAATTTCAGCCTCTTTATCCGATTTGTCTCACCAAAAGGAAACATAGTCTCCTCCTTCAATCTAGTAGTAGTTCAAATGATTGATTAAGCCCCCCAAAACTCACTAATATCATGATTAATTATTCATTCACTTTTCATGCTAATTTTCATATAGGGAACTCCCTTGATCCCACTTGGTAATTTGTTCCCCTCACTTAGGAACTTAGGATAATCATAACATAAATTAGGCTTGGAATTTTAGGAATATATTATTATATTCCATTGGATCAAACTCCTAGCATAGTCCCTTCTCATAAGCCCCTATGCCCTATTTTTCTCTCATGGATTCCTCGCCTCCCATGCTCTTTTTATCCCTATATTTGCAGCACTAATGTATTTTTATTAAATGATAGAATGGTTACAAATTTCAAAACTTGGGTCTCCAACCACATATCACAATGGCACCTTCGCCTAAAACATCTTGGCTCACCATCCTATATGAAGATATGAAAATTCATATATATATATATATATATATATATATATATATATATATATATATA
>SNQJ01S0105664.1:4564-15129 GCA_010110895.2 Picea sitchensis | reverse complement strand
CACCTTCCTTGTGTCCTCATCATGAATTTCATGGGATGCATTTTCACTTTTAGGTGTCTTCTCTGTTACGAAAATTTTCAATACTTCCATGATCTCCCCTTTTAAGCCATCCATCTTAGTATCCAACATAGCTTCCATTGAATCCATCTTCTTTTGTAGTTCATTTATGTACCTACGCATTTCTTCACCTTCATCAAGTGTCCAAGTAGGATTTTCTGGAGGTTTATTTGGTGTAGAAGTTCCCTTTTTTGGTGACATGTTGTCCAAGTATCACTTTTGAACCTTGATTTTGAGGTGGTTCTACTCGACAATATTTCTTTTGTTGTATCTCCCAAGTTTCAGCCCTTCTGGGTATGAAAATTTCTTTTATGTAGTTCTCTGATATTGCTTCTCTGCAATATTGCAGGTCTGATCAAAATTGGATGTGCCAAGTATAATTTACAGTAACTTCCCCACAGCTTGTCAATTTTTGGCCTTTCCAAGAGATCTCACTTGTATAGCGTGCCCCGTACAAAATAATTGATATAAAATTCTTAAACTCGCACCAGAAATACTACAGACTATCCACAATCCAATGAAACCAGTCCCACTGAATTTGGATACTCTAGGAATAAGTTATTATTTTTTTACCTGGAACACCTTCTTGAGACTAGTCTATAGGACTAGTCAGATACCCTATCTTACACATGGTTTATCTACAAATTTAAGATGATATAGAAGACGAAAATTTTACCACATACACCTTACTAATTTTTGTAAATATCCTTCGGAGTTCAGGGTCTGAAACATTACAGAAAAGTTTTTATAGCGAAAATTCCGCAATGGCTCAGTTCAGGATGATTCGAGAACCCTATCTTGTACAGGCTGTATTTCCAAAAGTACAAGTCCTCAGGAGCTAAATTTTGAACCCAACGTACCTTGATCCATCTACTAAATATCCTCCAAGCCGTTCCTTCTGAAAAATTGGAGAAAAATAGTTATAGCGAAAATTACAAGGTGTCTTAGATGTACTAGCGAAACCCCAAGACCTTGAGCTCTGATACCATATGTTAAGAACCAAATATCAATATAGCATAGAAAAACCTCAGAAAAAGTACTCAATGCCTTGAAAAAAAGATAATTTCAGATAATAAGCCTCTTCGAGCGGGCAACCTCCTTTTACCCCACTTAAATGTTCAAGTGCAAGATGATTCAAAATGAAAATGTCTCCTTGGTATATATAGGAGACTAGGAGGTATAATTACAACTAATGGCCTAAAGCCGACATAAATAAAATAACATTACTAATATAATATGCCACAATTAAGGGGTAATGAGCCAATATTAGGGCTTGACACTAAGAAAATAGTGTTGGTCGTTAGAACATTATATTCCATATGTTGTGTAAACCCTACCCAATCGTTTAGAAGGCTACGTTCTAAAAATTTGTCCACCTCATTTTAATTTCAATCTTATTGATTATGTGACCACTCATGAAGTCTTAAAAAAATAAAAAATAAAAATTAATATCAATAGTCTCTTGCATAGTGAATGCCACCCACATCTCGGTTCTTGGTGAGCATGGCACTTAGGTCACTTTTTTATGGTTTTTCAAATGGGTATTCGTTTTGAATTAGGATATTGGAAATCTTCAATTACAATTTTAAGGTAACTGGTTTGTTAACAATGTGAGTTTACTTAAATGGTTGTTGTACCAAACCGTTCTTCATATGTTTTCAAATTTAGTTCTTTTGTTTCCACATTTTAGGGAGATTGGGAACTAATACCAAAAGTTTCCAAAGAGAATTAGTTCAAAAAGCTCTAATCACAAAAATGGTAGAATTTTCCACATAATCCAAGTGAAAATATGTAACATATCCTCACAACATATGATTTCAAGTGAAGGAAAATATTATTATGCTTGTGACCCCTCCACTACACTACCCATACTCATACTAAGAAACATGAACAACAACAAAGCATTACAAAACTCAACTACCATAAGACAAAAACACAATGTTACGCCAAAATGAGAAGATATTCAAAAGACAAAGAAGCAAATCCACAGATTAAATTCATATTGTATACAAACTTTAAACAAGTAGAACATGATAATGAAGAAACATGAACAACAACAAAACATTACAAAACTCAATTACCATTAGACAAAAACACAATACTACACCAAATGAGAAAATATTCAAAAGACAAAGAAGCAAATCCACAAATTAAATTCATATTGTATATAAACTTTAAACATGTAAAACATGATAATTATCATGGAAAAAAATCTAATTTTAAAAAAAAATAAAAAATTTTATATACAAAATATACATCATAAAGGAAAAAAAAATATGCAATATTTAAAAAAATCTTTTTATTATTAATACACAAGATATAAAAGAAATAAAGTAATTTAAAATTAACAATTCTATCATCATCTTAATTGAAAAAATTATGTTTCACATACAAAGATAAATTATTTGAGTTAATTTTTCTAAGAAAACATGAAATTATAACAGAAGACAAAATACGGATTAAAAAAACATTTATATTTCTTGTTCCCATTCTCCTACTAAATCGCTACAGTTTGCACAATTATGCTTTTTTATATTAATGTTTGATTTGGTAAATAATTTATATTTCACAGTTTCAAATAAATGTGACTCTTGTAAATTTAATCCTGCTTGTATCACATAACGAAACATGAAACTATAAGAGAAGACAAAATAAGGATTACAAAAATAATTATATTTCTTGTTACCATTCTCCTACTAAATCTCTACACTTGGCACAATTATGTTTTTTTATCTTAATGTTTGATTTTGTAAATAATTTATACTTCACAGTTTCAAATAAATGTGACTTGTAAATCTAATCCTGCTTCTAATGGGAAGAAAGCTTTGAAACACATAGGATTTGTTTCACTAATTTATACTTCGCAGTTTCAAATAGATGTGACTCTTGTAAATCTAATCTAATCCTACTTGTAATGAAAAGTAGGCTTTGAAGCATTACAAGTAGGCTTTGAAGCACATAAGATTTGTTTCACTTTATTTCGTAAATAATATATACTTCACAGTTTCAAATAGTTGTGACTCTTGTCAATCTAATCCTAAGTGTATTTCAAGCACATAAGATTCGTTTCACTTTATCATAAAACTGTACGTGTAATGGGAGGTAGGCTTTCGAGCACATAAGATTTGTTTCACTTTATCATAAAACTGTTCGGAGGAAATTGTTTAAGGTCAGGTAGTTCTTTGGCAGAGTTTGGACGAAGTCATCAAAGGATAAATTTTGCTAAGAGGAAATTGTTTAAGGTTCTGTAGCTATTGGCAGACATTAAAGATTGTACGTGAATTTTACAAGAGCCTTAAAAAAGTAGTTGCGGGGAATCGTCAAAGAGTGGGTAAGCATTTTGAGGCTTTGAACTTCGCAGCTCAATTTAACAAATTTTTAAATGAAAAAATTTCCTCACAAATCTTTAAATGATAAAAAAATAGTAAAAGTTCAGACTTTTTTCACAGATTTTAAAAGTTGTAGAAGTTCATGTAGGTTTAAAGGAAATTCTTAAACTCAAGCTTCTATGCCTCACGTTATTAAAATTTTCATTTAATCTTCTTCCGTTAAGCATTTCTTTGGAGGAAGAATTCAACAAAACATAGAGTTGGATATTGGGAAGTAGGTGATGTGATAGGCTTTAAAGGGAGGAAATGGTTCAAGGAAGTAGGTGATGTGATATGATAGGTCTTAAAAGAAGGAAATGGTTCAAGTGAGATGAGAGTTAACCGGGATGAAAACAGAACAGAAACAAGTGGTCATTAGAGTGGTTTATTCACAAGGTACAATGTCTTTATTATATTACAATGTCATTGTATTATTTTATTGTGTATTAATATTTTAATAATATATTATTTAATTAATATAAATCAATTAATATGTTACATTGTATATTTATGTAAATTAATATTTTAATTTATATATTATATTAATACATTAGATCGTGGGTTAATTTAAGTGGATGAATGTACTTGTTTGTTTCAATGTGGTTTCAGGTTGGGTCTTTAATTAGGTCAAAGAGTTTACCTAATTATTTAGAAGACTAAGTTCTAAAAAATTGTCCACCTCATTTAAATTTCAAACTTATTGATTATGCTACCAGTCATGAACTCTTAACAAAATAAAAACCTAAAATTAATATTAGTAGTTTTTTTCATAGTGAATCCCACCCACATCCGAGTTCGTTTAGGCCACTTTTTTATGGTTTTTCAAATAGGTATTAGTTTTGAATTAGGATATTGGAAATCTTCAATTACAATTTTAAGGTAAATGTATGTTAACAATGTGAGTTTACTTAACAAATTTAGTTTTTTTGTTTCCACATTTTAAGGAGATTGGGAACTAATACCAAAAGTTTCCAAAAGAATACTTAGAAATTTTTTGAAGCTTCAACATTAAGGAAATGAAAGCTTGAGGAACAGTTTATGGTATAGAGAGCTTTAAATTAAAATTAAATTTTTAGTATTATTAAATTAAATGGTATAAATATTTTCATTCAATTATTAATTTATTAAAAATATTTTCATCATTTCAAAATATATGTATGTAAATTTAATTTCAAAAATATTATAAGTGAAAATACTTAATAATATTCATTTTATGAGCTCGTGGATATTAATAATTTTTAATGTATGAATGTTTTTCTTTGAATCCAAGTAAACACAAAAGGAAAATAAGTCAACAATTCTCCACCATAGTCAATATCAACCAACTATATTATTGGTTAAGATTATAGTACTATTTAGCTTTTTTTCCAATCAAAACAAGAACAATGATTTAAATTTACAAAAATGTTCAAAATTTATATGTGTAAAGTTTAATTTTAAGAAGAGGTTAACATATGTATTTTGTTTTTCAATTCTAGTTAACTTTATGGATTTTAAAATTTCAATCTTATATTCCTATATTTATTAACACAAGTTAAATTAATAATTTCATATTATAGTTGTTACAAAACCAAACATCAAGTTCCAAGTAAAATCATCTCAATATAACCGACAAATGAGTAACATAAAACTTCAAATTTACATATTTTAATACACTTCAAAATTTATACTTATAATCTTATAATCTTAGGAATGACATCATCGACATAGTTTAAACTTCTAAGTGACTACAGTGTAGTTTAAACGTTCTATTTTTTTTTTTTTAAATTGGTAATTTTTTTCGTTTTATTTTACTCGAAATCAGGTGAAGAATGGTTGGATCTACAGATTTGAGTGGTTAAATTTATATAATCCAAGTGTCTCAGTATATTTTTCAACACCCTGAATCTATCTATACATTCAAAAATACAATTTAAACAACAAAAAATAACGATTTTAAATTTTGTCCAAATTTATATTAGTATCACCAGATTCTAGCAAAAAAAACCCTAAAACATAAAACGTTTAACCAACACCCATTCATACAAAACTCGACGGTTGAATTAGGAAGAACTTCAACCACCAGCCTAGACTGTTTTGTAGAGTCTAAGAATACATAAGACTGCATAGATTCACGAGCCAAAATTCAACACAAACACATAATACTGTATAGATTCATGTCCCAAAATTTTACACGCATAGATTCATGCGCCAAAATTCAAGACAAGTTTCGCTTACTGCATAGATTCATGCGACAAATTTCAACACATGTTTCGCTTGCATGCAAGAAGAGGGACATCACAACAGTTTGTGTTGATTGCTCCCTGCATCCAATCTCCTCCTCAACAATCTTCCGCGAATGAATTAAACCAATAAATCTTAAAAAAACTTAATACGAAGAATCCATGATCCGAAGGAAGAAAGGAAGTATCGGAGTTCAAATTCATCCACAGGACAAGCAGTGGTGGAGGCATAACATACGTTACCTTCTATTTGCACGAGAGCTAAACATTAGCACATATGCAACGGCTAGTTAATGATTAGGTATATCTTGGTATCAAACGAGGTTAGCTGAGCTGATGGTTGATTTATTTTAATTAAAATATTAAATATGGTATAGATCATTGATTTATAGTTATATAATTCTTTAGTATAGAAGTAAAAAGAATCTATGGTGTACAGACAATCTTTTAGTTTTGTTATATTTTGTAAAGATGCCACCGCTTTGCTTCTGTTTCCGTGAGAGCTAGACGTTAGCGACATATTCAACCGTTAGTTAATGATTTGGTATATCTTAGGTATCAAACGAGGTTAGCTTAGCTCATGGTTGATTTATTTTAATTAAAAAATAAATATGATAGAGATCATTAATTTATATTTAATGTATAAAGAATTTTGATTTTTATATTTGTTTTTTAAAATCCTAAAATTGATAATAATTCATTGATCATGTGAAAATCATCACAATCATTATTAGTTAATATATATGAATCTAAGTGAACTCATCATCATTTTTCAAGAAAAACCTAATACTTCATAACCTAGACATTATTTACAAAAAAAATTGGGTCATGTCCTTTATTATCTCCAATTACAATATTTTCTTTTAAGTTAAATTGATATTACCTTCAAAATTCCGAGTTGAAAATACATAACTTGTGACCTAGTGCAAGACTTTCCATGAGAGGAAACCAGAGTCTGCACTACGTCTCATAATGTATGAAAAGACTATCTCGAAGGCCTAATAAGAGTTTGGTGATGCAATTACATTTACATAACATAATAGATGCCAAAAACATGCTTGTTGGCTACTGCGACTAAAGACCACCGAGGATTGGCTACTGCGACTAAAGACCACCGAGGATACAAAATGAGCCTAATACCTATTGAATGTGAAAACGTGCTATAGAATGCAACCATGATAGATAGAGAAAACTAAACTCCATACTGACCACTTCCATCTTCGCCTTTGGGAGGAAGTTGTCAAATAGAAGCGCATGCACATTAGTGACGACAAACCAGACATGCTTGGTAAGAGGTCTGGCCTAAGAGTCAATCCAGAAGGTCAACAATCTTGCAAATTTTTTTCTCCTGCCGAAAATTTTATCCGCTATGTCCCTCTGAAGCTCAAACATGAGTTGTAATTCCTCATCTGAGAAGCGCCTTGGAGAGGGAAACATCAATGTTGTGCCAGAGTCTCGCTCATGAACCTATGAACTGTTCGTTGTGACATGGTGGTTGTGTTGATGAAAAGAAGCTACATTGGGTGATCATTCTGCTGCAGACGGAGGGAATTTATTTATCTACCTGAGCAACAAAATCATATCTATCATATTGTTGTTGGTTGGTTCCTAGAGAGGAGGAGAGCAGAGCAGAGAGGATTCTGAGAGGTTGGGCAAGGGGAGAGGAGAAGGACAACAGCTAGATGGGCTGCGAAGAGCTCCATAGCCCCGGGTGGGTCTGCCTCTTTCCCAAGGCATCGCGAAACTGAGATGGATGAGGAGCCATGGGAAAAGAGACAGGGGTGAAAAATCCAATAACCATAATAACAGGTTTCCCAGAAAGAATTTAGATGAAAAAGGGAGAGAGCCAAAGTTGAGCTATAACGACCATGGTGAGCTGAGAGGCCATTAAAGAATTCTTTCCACATCCATAAATGTTCTTCTTCATTGCAATAGCAGTCCCAAGATTTCCCACCCACAAAAATATTGATTTCTTAATGCTACACATGAGAGATAGAGTGTGGGTGGGACGCCTACGTTAATGAGAGGACATCAACATCCAAATGTCACCCTGGAAATTATGGTTAGGTGGCACCGTATTTGGGGTTTGACAATCGAGTTGAGCCAGCTCAAAGAAGTCCTGAAGTTGTGAGGGAATGGGGTGATGATTGTTTGTAAAACAAATGTATTGTTCCCCATTAGTGACTCCAATATTGGATATTTTTTCTACAACTTTTTTTCCCTCGCATATGACATGGGAGGGGACTAGAGCCATAACAAGAGACACAAAATATTTAGTGGTTTCCAAATTGTTGAGGAGATGCCAACTTGGAGAAATCTTTATTGGACCCGATTCGTGCAGAAGCTTGGAAAAGAGAGATAGGATGACTTGGGAGTCCCCTTTCAYGATAAGCTGATTCAAATCGACCTGAATTGAATATTGAAGTCCTCACAGAAGTCGCCAAAGTTCTGTCCAATTATTGGTATCCTAGCTTAGAATTCCTCCTAGCATATGGATTATAGTTCGATTGACATTTCAGAAGACCACACCAAAGCCAATAGGTCTAGAGTTTCCCTTAGAGGAACCATCAAAGTTCATTTTAAGGGATCTCTCTTGAAGCTTCTACTACATGGTTGGGTTGTGAACAATGTTGGTGCAAGTGGTTGAGGTGGTTTGATACTCGTTAAGATTCAGTTTCCATTGATCAAGTAGGGCTCTTTCTGGGGGGTCATAGGACAAGTGTTTTGCATTCCATTTTTGAGCTCTTATAGTTTATCGAATATTCTCACATATATTCCTCCAAACTCTGGTTTCCAAAGAGTATTTGGAATGGAAGATTCTTTGATTTCATTCCTTCCAGATTTTCTAGATGGTAAACCTAGGGAGTAATTGCTAGATTCTATTTACAATTGGATTTTTTAATGTCACTACCCTCTAGCTCTCAATGGAATGAAATATGTTCCCATGCTTCTTGTTTGTTGTCCTCATTGATTGAGTGGAAAATTCCTTATTAGCATTGTTGTGTGTGGGTTGTAAGACTCTAGGTTTGGTTTATCTATGACCAACAAAATCCACCAGACACCGGCCCTTTCGTCATCACCTACTTGTGTAGATGAAGTCTCACCAAATATATCTATTAGGACTATGAGAACCAGGCTTCTGGAATAGTAAGGTAATAGGAGAAAATACCTCTATGTGTGTGATGTTTTTCTATTCAATATTAACTTACTTATGATTCAAATTCCTATAATCAACATATTTTCGAATATTGCATAGATTTGTTATTGTTAAGATCATGAACAATGCACCATATTTAACCATAAGACAATTCTATTCTACGAGGCATACAAATAGGATTTATAAGAACACGTAGAAAGAATGACAACACAAGATACCGTATCATCTCTTTAACCTTCCTTTAATCATTCTTCTAAAAAATAGACTATTACATTCAAGAACTCTGGAACTCAACATCGAATAAAACATAACATCACATAAATTGCATGGAACTAAACTAACAGACCATAACTGAACTAAACCCCTAATCTCCCTTCCTGTTACATATTTATATATAAATCTAGGGATAAAAACCCTAATCTATTCATCCCAAAAATACCCCATTACAATGCATGGCCAACTCAACTAACTGGATGTTTGACAACTTTCTTATTCTTTTCAATCTCCATGTTGTTTTTCTCTCTCGAATGTCGGGTTTCCATCCTTATGTCATTCTTTATTCTTTGCCTTCTTTATCCTTCTATTTTCTTTATTCTCCTTTATGTGTGTTTTTGTTCTCCTACATTTCCTTCTTCTTCCGCACACTTTTCCTATACTTAGGATTTTTCCTCAAAAATGTATCAAAACTACAAAATGTTTTCCATGTTCCCTATCTAAAAGACCCCCAACACTCACATGTGACTCGTCTTGAGCCACTCGGACTTGTTTCCTCGTTGTCCATGCCGAAATGAAGTTTTGAGAGGAAACCTTTTCTACCTCCACCTCTTTGACAATTGTAGACTTTATTGCTTCTATTTCCTATGTTCCCTTCTTGGTCAAGTTTGTAATTTTTTCCTCTTCTTCAATCGCTTCCTCCTTGACCTTACCCTACACCCTGGCCAATTCTCCAATGACCCTCACTACTTCTTCTTGCAGTGGTCGTAGTCTCTATTGGAGGATATTTTGTTGATCCCTCATTCTCTCCACTTCTACTTGTTCCTATCGTTGAGACAAAATGGTTGACATACACTCCATTGGTGGAAGTGTAGCTTCCCTTTCTACTTCCTGTTGCACCTATTCTTGTGTTTCTCTTAGCTTGGTGATATGAAAATGAAAAAGGTTTGTGTATACAAATTTCCAAGTGGAAAATATATGTGTCTTGGGAAATTGGATCAAGTTGAAAGCACATGAAAATATTGAGTTTTTATAGTTGAAATGAACAACATAAACATACATAAATATCCATCAAAATAAACACATAACAAAATAAAATGATAAAGGATCTCACCCCTCTCTTGGGATAGATCCACTGGTCCAACTTCTAATGGATCATTTTCATTATATTCTCAAAGTGTTAAAAAAAAGTTCTTTATAATGCCCAGAATGAAAAATAGATGGCTCCAATGGCTCCAGAGTGTCCAAAAACCCCTAGCTGGGCTCTTCCTGCACCAGGTATGGAAAAAAATGAAGAAAATACACTTCCTAACAGTTTTCCCTGATAACCTGTTGTCTCTACACTCCAAAATGCACCCACTATGTGACTAACTTGACCTCTGTGTTTTTTTCGTGCCAAAACTCAACACCATGCGTCGTTCCGTAAATTGAGCAAAAATGTAGCACCGTTAGGGGGGGTTAACGCCTTGTCCGATGGAATCTTTGGTCGTATGGCCCATGTGGTTGGGCGTCGACCTAACTCCCGCACTCGTCGACTAAACCTCCTCC
>SNQJ01S0105663.1:30116-60188 GCA_010110895.2 Picea sitchensis | reverse complement strand
GTAGTGAGTGGGGAAATACCTGAACCCAGAAGAGAGATGGTATTTCCGCAACTTTCCACTGTGTCACACATTGTTTAATATGTGCTTTAGGGTCAGACTCTCAATTGAAAAATTTTGCAACTCGAAAATCCGTCTGCATCTCTGATTCTAACTTCTCCGTATCTTGAAATCTATAATTGATATCTTTCTTGAAATCATCCCAATTCTTGAGTAAGTATTTGTGATTGGCCAACCATTTGGAAGGGGTGTCCTGGAGGGATAAATCCAGTACTGAGATCCTTTGATCCTTCACCACCTTTTCTTCCATGCTTAGCAGAAAAATGTCATGTCTTGAGGTACCATCATTTACTGGGTGTTCTCTAACCTCGATTCCAACCCATCTAGTTTTCGTGATAGTTGCACATCTTCTTGAGAATCTTTCATATCAGACTTGCTGCCAACTGTCAAATGCTAGTTCTAAATCTTCGTCCACTGACTGCATACTTCTCCAACTTACTGGTCCATCAACAATAGGATTTATGTAATATTCTCTTGTTCCTATTGTTACAGTGTACAACTCATCCAAGTCTTCTCCCTCCATATTGTTATTCATTGGTTCTGTATATCTGTTTCCTACATACGGATCCAAGGGTTGAAATACCTTGATTTCATCTGCCTCAAATGTCATAGTGTCTTTCTTTAGGTCGATCACTGCATATTTTTCATAGGCTCAATCAATACCAAGTAGGGTAGGATAAGGGTCCTTATCCCCCATGATTTCAATCACCTCAAAATTAACTACAGTCTTCACTCCTGCAACATCTATTTCCACATTATCCAGTCTTGCTACTGGGAAAATACAATATTGGTTGGCCATTCTTAGCTAGATTGGGGAGTATGTCAAACGGGTTTTTCCTAAGGCTTCCCAAGTCTTTTTAGGTAGTATGTTAACATCAGATCCTAGATCTAACACAACATCCTTAATTTCAAATTCTTCTAGCTGGGCTACTAGTCTGAATTCTTTTCTAGTTCATACTTTCCTTCTATGCACTCTCTGAGCATTCTTCTCAGGAAGATTAGTCCTTATTCTTTCTTCTCTAGGTTCTTCATTCCCTAGAACTAGGTAAAGTGAATTGAACAACTTCTCTGTTAACTGGTCATTCCCAAGAATATCAGAAAATAACTGAAACTAGAGATCGACTACCTTTTGTGGTTGCTCATGTTGTCTCAGTGTGACTACAGGGTTTCTGGGTGAAGGGTGTGAAGTAGGGACTTGCACAATCTTAGGGTAAAAAATAGGCTGAGGGGGTTTCTCTTGCATCTCCAGGCTAGGGATATTTTGAAATACTTCTATGGAATTTTTAAAGAACAACTTCTGCTTCAAAGGATCATACCTGTCTTCTTTAGGTGTTTCTTTTTGGATCTGAGGTAGGTTATCATCATCATCTCAAGTCTTTTCCCCTCCTCAAGTGATGATATTAAGGTTGGGTAGTTGTCCTATAGTAACTCTCTTCATCTCTGAAATGATGAGGTTATTTACTCGTTGACATACCTGATCTTCCCATTTTACATTTAGTTATTGGAAGTCTTCACTATCATTCCCATTGGTTCTATAGTGAGAGCACCATGGCCACCTCAGATGAGGACAATCTCTAGCCATATATCCTTTCTCATCACAGTTGTAACATATTCTTGGTCCTCTTCCCCTGGTTCTTCCTCCTCTAAAGTATCCTTTGGCTCCACCTCCTTGAACTCTTCCTAGTCCCTGAGGGGTTTCATTCACCTTGAATGTTGTTTGATCCAACCTATTTGTAAGTGCATCCAACGATCTACATTGATTAGTAGTATGTGTGGTAGACACGCAAAACTCACAGTGTACCATATTTGGTACTGTTGAATACTTATGAGTAATGGGGCTCTGTCTCAACCCATGCCCATGGATTCAAAAAATATCGCAATACTCAACTACTGGTGTTTCTTGGCTCCTTGGAAAAGCATGATATGAGGTGGGGTTATGGAATGGTAAGTTTGTAGATACCTACGTAACTCCTCCCATGGGTCCTGGTGAGGGTCCCATTAGATTATGAGGAAGTCCCATTCCCCTCATTCGTGGACATTCAATTACTAGATGTCCTTATGTGTAACATCTAGTACATCAGACCTGCGGTCGTCTGGGTCTAGGGATCGTCAATTCTTGAATCTTTTTCTGTAAGCACTGATATTTTCCCTTGTAGTTGCACCAAATTTTCATCTGTTGGGGGTCTAGTCACTTGCAGGCTCCTCGGATATCCTACCATGGCTTCAATCTTCATTGATTGTTCCAAGGCATCTGTCAAAGTGGTTATTTGTTGTTGCATTAATGGAATCTGTGTCAGAGGTAGAAATCCCTGAATATACCATTCTCTTCGATGTTACTCATGGATTGGATGCGCTAACCTCCCTATGAAATATTTAAATTTTTGGTTTTATTCCCAGGCTGATTCACCTTCTGTTTGTTGAATCTCGGGAAACTTAGACAAAGCTTGTTGTTCTGACTAAGGTATCTTAAACTCCACTATGAACCTTGTCCGTACCTGGTCAAGTGTGAACATTTGACCTTTCATTCCTGGCACTCCTGGCTCAATAAACTTCATGTACCATTTGAGAGCGCGACCTCTCAAGGTAGTCTAGAAATCAACCAACTTATTCGCATCCGGAGTCCCTCTAGACCTCCATATTGCTTCACACAAGAGCCAATGTTTCTCAACATCTTCGTCTCCCTTACCCCAGAATTATGGGTATCAAGCAATCAAACCTCCTACGTGACCAACCATTGTTGATCTTGTTGCTCCTATCAAAATGAAAGCTAATGGTCCTAGTTGCGAACTACCATGGGATCCCAATATCCTCCTTGTATTCTCACTTCCTGGTTGTGACTGACTAACTACTTGTACTGGAACATAATTAGCATAAGAAGGTAGTATTGAATTTACCACTTGTATAGAATACACTTGTGGTAAGGGCGATTCAAAGTTGGCACCATTGGCTTCAGGATGGTTTTCTTTGATCTGGGGGGTCTCGTTCTCTTCTTATGGAGCAGTTTCTTCAGTGGGATTCACGATATTTCCCGGCATCGGGAATGAATCTTCTCTTTCCTCTTCAAGATCCATGTTGGATTCCTTCTCCCTTGCGAGTCTTTCTAGTCTTCTCATCTTCCACAACTGTTCCATCTATCTTTCCTCTACTTCTCTTGATTCGACTTCTTTCTGCAACTTCTCGGATTGTTTTTCTACTTTCTTTATCTTTCTATGCCACCACTTCTCAACTATGACAGCTATTTTCAAGGCTCTCTCATCTCTTGAGTCCATTTCTTGTTGTTTCCCCCGTTTGTCAAAGAACCCTTTCCCCTCTCTCAGGCCATGACTCCACCCCAAACTTTCCCTACCCGAAGCAAGGGTGTTTTTGTTGCCATCTCAGTTGGGGACATAGTCAACATCCGCTCCTCCATCAAGAAAACCTTAATCAACAGGGGGATTTCTCTCAACAGCCTTCCCCTTGTATCTTTCTTGAAATCTGCTTCTTCTCGTGAAAAATACTGGTGTTTCTTAGCTACAAACTCAATAATGTATCCTTCTAATGTGGTATTGACCCAGAAATCAATCGCTCACATGACTGGAAACTCCAATTGATGAAGTGTTGCAATATTTTTTGTATCCCAAGTATAGTTCCTCTTGACTCGTTCTTGGAACTATGGATCTTCTTGGAGCCTATATATCCAGTGGAAAAGTTCTTTCAGGAGTTTAATCTGGAATATCTCATACTGGTCGCTCATTCTTTCTGAGTAAAAGACTATGTCTCGAGTATCTTTCAAATACATTCTTCTCATCTCCGATTCTTTCCACATGATGGTGTCGAAATTTCTCTCCCACCATTTGTTAATATTATATTTGTGAATCCACATAAGCATCCTCCCTACAAGTTCCCTTTTAACACATGTCCCGACAATGGAACCATTTTGTTGGCGCAATATTGATCAAACGAGGGTCCTTCTCAGGTTACGAACAAAAGGCACCGAGTAGTGTAGAGCACTGGTATTTTCATCTCCTTCGAAGAGAAGAAGTCTCACCCAAAGCACAACTAAGACAGAAGGATAGGGAAGGGAAAGGAGAGTACTTAGTTGGTTTCATAGAACCTTCAATATTCATCCCGATCTTGCGCAAGACAAACTACCTATAGAACAAATATGAGCTCATAAACGCAGAAACTGAAGCTACTTAGATTGCGAAAAAAATTCATACACAAAAACATCATATGGAACTTATGAAGCATAATGAAGTACTGTAAAGATATAATGCATAAGCATAAACACAGAATGACACAACATATTTCAAAATTTTGGATCCTTCTTTGTATATTATCTTCAGATATTTCTCAGTTACAACCTCAGAGATACAAAGTAGTGCTCTCTTACAGACTCCTTGATCTGGACCCATGTCGCAGAGCTCTATTTACCCAAAACTGTATAGAGATTACATTTTCAGAACTCAAACCCGACTTCTCAACAATAGATAACAACAAGAAGACAACAACCCTTTTACAATCATGATTGAACCCTTTTACAATCATATTCACGACCCAAAGGGTCCAACATGCAAAAACGATTAACCATGGGTATAATTGTCAGCTTGTACATGAGTCTCATCATGCAAGGGGGATCATCTTAGGATGAGGATTCCAACTATCCAACTATAGTATGTAATTCACACAATTATTAACCAAAGGTTGGTCAAAACCTAATAAAAAGGCTCAATAATACTTACTAAAAGGGAAACTCATTACCATTTCCAAGGTTACAAATCATCAACAACTAGTTGCTAGAGTCATCATGCGACGAGAGTATCCATCCATGGCTCAAAATCAGGTTTTGTCTATTCCATTAGACATCCTTTGTTCATCCTTCTACAAAGAAACTGACCTATGACTACCAAATCTTCCATTACCATAGCATCCTTCATATTCCTAGGGAATAACTAGTTGGGATCTCCAATATATACTCCTTGTATGTCTCATGAGGTACAAATACTTTGAAATTAAGGTTTTGATCTTCAATATCTACTCCTTGTATGCCTCATGAGGTACAAATGATTTGAAATTAAGGTCCTTGAGAGAGTCGTCAACTAGTCTCATCATCCTTTCCTCATACCAAGCATCCACCCTCGAACACTAGTTGGATAATGCCTAACAAATTCACTGATTATTGCCATTGTTTCCTCCTCCATTGGGTGCAACATGAATGTGTGTTTTCCTTCAAGCCCAAACTAAACATGAAATTCCAATAAATCAATACTGTATCCACTACAAGCATTTGCTTCACTCTATAGTTGATAACAACCAACCATATCATTGACTTTTATTGTATTTTCATATTAGAAGAGTAGTACTATTTTGTTTTTTCCAATAAAAAAAGAATAATGCTTCAAATTTACAAAGATGTTTAAAGTTTATATATGTAAAGTTTAATTTTAAAAAAATGTTAACATTGTATATATGTATTTTCAATTTTGTTTCTCATTTTTAATGGAATATTTATGGATATTAAAGTTATTGTGTTAAATATATTCATATAATTATTAGCACAAATTAAATTAATAATTTCAATATTGTAGTTGTTGCAATAGGAGAAACATTGTCCTCAATTGGCATTCAATTTTATTGAAATAACATTTAAAATGTATCAATATCTCTATACATTGTAATCTAAAATATTTTTTATAATTTTTTAATATATATTACTGCCCACTCCCAACTTCACTTTGTGTGTAAATTTGAGAAAATCTTTTACTCTTTTTGGACATTCGTATCCACCTTCCCAATGTTTTGGAAACTTTAGTGCAACATAGTAAACAATTAAAATTTTAGAAAATATTATTAAAAAATATAAAAACTTTTTAAAAAATTTATTAAAAAATTAATTGTTCACTATTTTAAATTTCACTTATCACATTGCTATCTCAAAAAAATTACAAATAGTCATTCCATTCTCACTTTGTTAGAAATATTCACCTATCATTTTAGTATTTAAAAAAACAAAAATACAAATACCCATTCCATTCTCACTTTGTTAGAAATATAAGCAAAATAAGATAAATAAAATACAAGCAAATACATCCATAACAAGATTTTCTCCCCTCGCTAAAAAAAATCATAAAAAAATTTGAATATCCAATTGAGCTAACTCCTGCTCACTTCCATGACAAGATTTTCTCCTCAATTTGGAACTGACCTATGACTACCCAATCTTCCATTACCATAACATCCTTCATATTCCTAGGGAATAACTAGTTGGGATCTCCAATATCTACTCCTTGTATGTCTCATGAGGCACAAATACTTTGAAATTAAGGTTTTGATCTCCAATATCTACTCCTTGTATGCCTCGTGAGGTACAAATGCTTTGAAATTAAGGTCCTTGAGGGAGTCATCAACTAGTCTCATCATCCTTTCCTCTTACCAAGCATACACCCTCAAACACTAGTTGGATAATGCCTATAAAATTCATTGATTATTGCCATTGTTTCCTCCTCCATTGGGTGCAACAATGGTTGACACCAGCTCGTCGAATCCAAAGGTTTTCTAGGTGGACTAATATGTGGATTTCCTTATATTTGTTGACCATCTAGCAAGGCACTTTTTGTCCATACTCGACAACTTTCCATGTCAAGCCTTTCGTCACTGTGGGTTAATGTTCACCTCCAAAATCCCTCTCATCCATCTGTCTACAGAAGATCCAATACTTTCTCTTTACTTGCGATCAAATTTGGGATCATGGAAACCATGGCATTGATATGGACCATGGTCAAGCATTTCCTTTCCTTGAAATTCTATGATGTCTCGATGGTGTCTTGTTACATTAAAATTTTGATAGAGAAGAACTATGAGACGCAAGTGAGTGCAATTTATGAGACAGTGCACACTTATCTAAAAACTAGGTTAGGAAGCACAAGACCCAGATAATCAATGCATATCTTTCTTAYGTCATGGCTGAAGCCAAAATGTTGAATCGAACACACTAGGAGAAGAAGATTTCCAAGTCAAACAATTCATGTAATTAAAGGTTTAATTAGTGATCAAAATTGAATTGAATCTA
Organism: Picea sitchensis; assembly: GCA_010110895.2. Classification (NCBI taxonomy): domain Eukaryota; kingdom Viridiplantae; phylum Streptophyta; class Pinopsida; order Pinales; family Pinaceae; genus Picea; species Picea sitchensis. The sequence goes on along the minus strand of SNQJ01S0105663.1, from coordinate 53,083 downwards.
TATGGAAAGATGAATGGTCAAAATGATGACAAGCGTGAGTGTTTAATTGATTTTATAGATGAATCTTCAACAATAGTAAGAAAGACTTTATAGTAATAATACTTACTTTATAGTTGTGGATATAAAAGACTTTTAATGCATGTATGTTTTCCTTCAAGCCCAAACTAAACATGAAAGTCCAATACATCAATACCCTATCCACTACAAGCATTTGCTGYACTCTGTAGTTGATAACAACCAACCATATCATTGACTTTTATTGTATTTTCATATTAGAAGAGTAGTACTATTTTGTTTTTTCCAATAAAAAAAGAATAATGCTTCAAATTTACAAAGATGTTTAAAGTTTATATATGTAAAGTTTAATTTTTAAAAGATGTTAACATTGTATATATGTATTTTCAATTTTGTTTCTCATTTTCTAATGGAATATTTATGGATATTAAAGTTATTGTATTAAATATATTCATATAATTATTAGCACAAATTAAATTAGTAATTTCAATATTGTAGTTGTTGCAATAGGAGAACCATTGTCCTCAATTGACATTCAATTTTATTGAAATAAGATTTAAAATGTATCAATATCTCTATACATATTATAATCTAAAATATTTTTTATATTTTTTTAATATATATTAGCGCTTCTCCCAACTTCACTTTTCCTGTAAATTTGAGGGAAACTTCTACTCTTTAAGGACATTAGTATCCACATTCCCAATGTTTCGAAAACTCTAGTGCAACATAGTAAAAAATTAAAATTTAAAAAAATATTATTAAAAAATATAAAAGAATTTTAAAAAAATGATTAAAAAATTAATTGTTCACTATTTCATATTTCACCTATCACATTGCTATTTCAAAAAAATTACAAACAGTCATTCCATTCTCACTTTGTTAGAAATATTCACCTATCATTTTAATATTTAAAAAAAACAAAAATACAAATAGCCATTCCATTCTCACTTTGTTAGAAATATAAACAAAATAAAATAAATAAAATACAAGCAAATACATTCATAACACTATTTTATCCCCTTACTAAAAACAATCATAAAAAAAAAAATTGAATATCCAAGTGAGCTAACTCATGGTCACTTTCATAACAAGATTTTCTCCTTAAAAAAACCTTTCTTAAAAACAATCATAAAAAACTTTGAATATCCAAGTGAGAACTCTTGCTCACTTCCAACACTTACTCMTAAGAGTGTTTATAAGCATGRACAACATGCCACCAAAACKTTTTCATAGACAAGGTTAACGTAACAAACCTATCATAATGTTTAAATATTTATGCAGTACAATAAAATGAAAAGAAACATCCAATGATATGGAAGGACGAACATGACTTTCCAACCTAAAGAAACAACCAATGATATGGAAGGAAGAAAATGACTTTCCAACCTTATTTACACAGCCATATTAGGCTTATGGATTTTTTTTTTTCAAGAAAATGAAAAAAACATTCAATGATATGAAAGGAAAAACATGTTTTACCAGGCTTGTTTAGCTACAAGCATATTAAGGCTTATGGTATGTATTTTAATATATCGAGTTCTCCTCTGGCTCGTTCCAAGTACTCTCTTCCAATCAAAATTTCAATTCGCTCTTTAATTTCTTTGAAATATGAGTTGAATAGCCTTCCACTTTGCTGAAGACATTCACTCACCAGTTGTTTATAATGTAAAACTTTGTGCAGTTTCATAATGCGCACTATTGATGCATCAGTAACAAAACCTCTGTCGTGATAAGTATCMTCAGTCCCATGTATCTTCTCGTCCAGCAGAGGCATTGGAATTTTTACCTTCCCTGTTTTATCTGTAAAATTAAGATTGATTTCAAAATAGATTAAGATTGATTTCAAAATCATCCACTGTACTTACGGTGGTTGTATCCGGATTCTTAAAAATATTTTTTTACTTGGCACATGCAAGTGAATATAACAGTCTAAAAATTTCTTCTAAATTCAAGTCATAATGTAAATGTCTAACAATTTATAATGTAAAACTTTGTGCACTTTCATAATTGGCACTATTGATCCATCAATAACAAAACCTTTGTCAATTCGACACGACATTCCTGCATCAGTTTTGACAATATGGGCTGCTCAAGATCAACACTTGCAATTTTGTCGAACAAAACCCTCTGAGCTAGCCTTTTCTTGTAGAATTGAGTAAACATATCTTTATCACTGATATAATCTAAAAATTCCACAACATTTTCAATTATTTCGTCCCTGCTTAACATTTTATTAGAGAAATCCTTTTTCAGTACGCTATGACATAATGTGGCCAACCATTCTGCACTGGCAGTTCCCGCAATTACTTTATTGCAGAACACCTCAAACACTTCTGTTAAATCCCTATAGACCGTAATTCTATGTTGAAAAACATCCACAGCATATTTCATATGCTTGTCACGTAATTCCTTGCAACAATAGACTTTTATCCCTTCTCCTGTTTAGAGCATCTTCAGCCTATTTAACCAGTGGAGTTACTTCACTCATAACATACTGTTTAAAAATATTTGCAATCGAATCCCAACCATTAGGTATTCTATCAAACAACGTTTGCATCATCAAAAGATCGTCATTCCTACGGTCCCTAAGCAAAGAAAGGCAGCCTGAATTCTCATCCTCCAGAAAATGTGTCATATAACAGCAAAGCAGTCCATTTTCTACTTTGTCTAGTACCTTCTGCTCACTGCTTCGATGCAAATATCTGGCAACTATTTCCTTTTCGCTTATCAGACATTCTTCGATCCTTAACATATAGGCCGTATATGAATCTTCTAAAATCCATGAAACAACCTTCCGAGAATAGTAAGCTCTAGTATGTTCCAACATGACCACTTCAAAATCATTTGTATAGAAATCCATGTCAAGCTCCACAAAAATACCCACAACATCTTTCAACAGTGTTCCATCGGTTTGTTGTCGTTCACGCTGTTGATCAATAAGAGCAATCGCTGCATTTTTCACATTGATTCCCACTTCTCTTGAGCAATCGCTGCAGGAAGGGAGCGCTTTTCAATGAAATAGCGATCCAAATAATGGAGCATCGCGATCCGAAAGAAGGCGTTCATCCAATGGAGCATCGCTTTGTGATCCAATGAACGTTACAGCGTTCGACAAGCTCTCTCAACATCAACTGATCATCAATCTATTCCCTTAATGCCGGTAAAACCATTGAATCAATTAATGCCGGTAAAACCATTGAATCAATGTACTCTTTAATGGAATCCTTATATCTATCATACATTTCATTTGCATAGCAAGGATAGTCCTGAGTGCACATATTTTACACAATCGAGTACTCCTCCGCAGTCATCTGAAGCTTGACATCTCCTTCTTCCGATCGGCTTCTTAACTGTAGAATAGATTTATAAATAACAGCCCATCCTTCTTCCAGCTCAGTGATATTGTTATGCTTGGCGCCCTTTTTCGCAATAGCCCACACTTCATACAGGTTTAAGATATTGCCACTGTTTATTGTCATTTTTCAATGAAACCCAACTGTTTCCTTAAACAAGGAACTCTTTGGAATAAATAGTAGAACCCAGGAAACAAAGAACCCGTTGTAATAGGGTTGATTTACTAAATAACGGTAAAGTAGCCCTAGACGACCGTTGGGCAATCATGTAGGCCCACGTATATAAATAAAGTGTTTATTTACAAAAGTAACGGTTAGGTAGCCCTAGACGAAGGGCCTTTGCACTCACAATGATTTTTTATTTTGGGGGGTGGGAAGTTGCTCGTGTATAAATAGTGTTTTTTTTTGTAATGTGCGCCGATGACCGTTGGGGCATGGTTATTGATTTTTAATAATTTATTATAAAAAATTTAAAATTTTATTTTTAATATTAATTTAAAATAATGATGAAGATTAACTTCCACTAAGAGTGAATTGGTCTATGGGATCTTAAGAGGGTAAGTGATTATTGTGGGTGGATGACAATTGGGGCATGGTTATTGATTTTTAATAATTCATCTTTTTATGATATAAAAAATTTCAAATTTTATTTTTAATATTCATTTAAAATTATGATGATGATGATTTACTTCCACTAAGACCGAATTGGTCTATGAGACCTTAAGAATTCTGTGATTTTTGTTGGGTTAAGAGGTTAGGAAGGTTGGTAGTGTGACAAATATTTTGAAAATGAGATCTAATTAATTTGGGTATAGGCTGGACAATCTAACAAAAAGTGTTTTTTGACATTTATGAAGGGTATAGGCTCGACAATCTAAGAGAAAGTGTTTTTTGGTAAAACCATTGAATGGATGTACTCTTTAATGGAATCTTTGTATCTATCATACATTTGCTTCCCCTAGGTTTAAGATATTGCCATTGTTTATCGTCATTTTTCAACGAAGCCCAATTGTTTCCTTAAACCAKGAACGTTTTGAAATAAATAGTTGATTGCAGGAAACAAAGAAAGCGTTGTAATAAATACTTGATCGCTGGAAACAAAGAACACATTGTAAAAAGTAGTTTCTGGCAAACCTTGTATTTACAGTGTTGATTTACTACAATAACGRTAGAGTAGCCCTAGACGATCGTTGGGCAATCATGTAGGCCCACACATATAAATAAAGTGTTGATTTACTAAAGTAACRGTTAGGTAGCCCTAGACGAAGGGCCTGTGCTCGACGGTTGCTCATCTATAAATAGTAAAATTCAAAAACATAAACACAAACAATTTGATAATTATAGGATATTTAACTTTACACATGATACTTGTGACGTTCGTGACTTGTCCATCCAAGATGGACAATCCCCTGGTGCCAAATCTTGTAGAAACACAAGAACATATAAAAAAATTGAGTATTTCATAAAATAAAAAAATGACTATGTTGAATCTATCTAATGTGATACATACATGTGTGTACGGTGCACCTAATGAACATGCTACATCTACTATTGCATCAGTGATGGGGCTAGGAACTGATGCATCCATAGGCGTAGAGGGTCTGCTACTCGAACACAACAACTACAAAACAACATACAATTATATATATATATATAAATACACAAAATACAAAACAAATGTATAACAATGAAGAACATAGAAAGGGTTAAGATACTAACCTCCTCCATCAAGATATGTTTTCTAGTGGGCTCTATAGGCCCATAGCATGTCTTCCTGCAGATCGAGCATCTCTGAGGTTCACATGAATGGTTTCTATGTCCATGTGCCCTCTCCTCACTGTACTCTCATGTGCATGTTGATGCTCCAACCCCTCTATCAATGTCACTGTGAGGAACCTCCTACTGAGAGAGTGAAACAAAGCTATTGTGTTGCACTAGGCTACGAATCAATGATGAGATTGCTAGATGTACCTTTTGCATGTTCTCTGCAACAAGAGGATATTGGGTAGGGGGGTCAGGCCTTCACCTGGGGGATGGGGACCTAACACGAGGTCATTCCTAGCAGGCTCTCAGTCTTGTGCAGACCCTCGACCCACCCCATGGAAGTCAGCAATGAAAAAGTAGTTGACATGCTTACCCATAATAAACTCAGTCCATAATTTACTCATAAAATATAAGGGCATCTAACTGTTATTGCAGGGAGGTTTATCAAAAACCATATACCACTTATCCATCAAGTTTTGAATAATTTGTGTATGGATGCACCAGTCAATAGAGATGTGTTTATTGATCAATTGTATTTCTTGTCCATTTCTAGGATCCCTAAAAATAGACAATATATTTTCTTTAAATGCCTAGTTCTTTGATGTAATATCCCTCGGCTGAGCCCAATTGTAAATGTAATGTAAGTGTACTTAAGCTGGTGAGCTTTTTTGACATCATTTTGTAATGCACCTTTCATGGCATAGTGTGTGCATGTACTGCACAGTAAAATGATGTAGTGTGCACATTCCGAGATATTGTGCGCAGTAACTAAAGTGCACACAATATTGAGGTCAGCGAGCGTTGTGTACATGATATGTGTTATAGGCTGATGAGCCAGTTATTATAAGTTGGGATGCTTATGTTTTGGAATTAGGCCATATTGCCTAGATGTTAAAGGCCAGTGCGTCCATTTTGTATATCTCTCATGATTAATATAAAATACATTGTTGTGCGCAGACCGACCACGATAAAAAAGATGGGGGACTAAAATCCACCAGTTAGGGAAAGGGAGGGCCAAAAGTTAAGGAAATGGCTAAGCTAGAGAGATTAAGCCAAAAATGAATATTATATTAATATTTCTTTAATCATAAAGGATGGATAACTGTTTTATCTTAAGTTCCAAAGTTGTGGACAAGTGGGCCAAAGTAGCTTCCAACATGACAAGTGTCAAGTTCGAAACATTCATATATAATTTTGGGGACTTAGTGTTAGAATATATAAGATTGTGCTCGTTTTACCATTGACAATACCCTTGTCACCCAACCATAGGCCGAAGCCACCCTCCGAGCACCTTGACCTTGACAGAGAAGAGATTCTTGGTAGCAATCCAATAGCCAAGAGAGTCTAATGCACCAAGCAAGAATATAAACCAAACTGATCAGATAGTCCCACCTAGAAGTTAGCGCACACTTTCCCATAGACTTGCGCACAAAACTACCACTACACTGCGCAGATCTAGTTCTCTCTGCAACTGCTGAGATGTGAATAATGAGAACTGGCGCCCTGTATTTATAGTAGTCTGGCAGACTCACTCAGGCCGATTTCTCCTCCTGGGTACTAATTAATTCATATTAATTATATTTCTGCAGCCGACAACTTGTCTAGGGTTTCATTTACTTCTATGCTTCCTTCTGGGATATTCTAATCTCGTCATAGGTCACAATAGAGGTTCATACCTCCCGAAGCTACCATAATATTAACACTTAGCTCATTTTCACATTCCCCATCATTCAAACCATCATCTCTCCCATGATTCCTTCGAGCATTCAGCCATGACTCCATGATGATTTTTCACTCATGCGGTGAGTTACCCTTCAGACATTCATTTCACTTTACCACAACTATATCCATAACCATATCTGTTTGTGTAGATGGTTAAGTTGGGAGCTGGACTGAAGAAGCGGGTTGTCAGGCCCATGGGATATTGAAGAGGCAGGTTTTCAGGTCTATGCGCAATTCTCTGGGTGAGAGAATTGTTGGGAATTGACTTCATGACAGTGTTGAATTGCATCTACAGGGCTCTAAGACTTCATGTCCGACCTGTTGCTGAAGCCCTAGAAGGGAAGTGGGGCAACCAAGGGACTGTTGAGCAGAGAAGGGGCACACTTCCTTGGGTGGGACAGACATGTGGGTAATGATGTACTATAGGCTGTTAGTTGAGTGAGCACCTGAGATGAAGTATTTCCTGTTGTCTATGAGCCTATAGCTTGGTTAGGAATTCACAGAGCTTGGATGGTCCAGAAAGGTTCAGTTGAAGTGAATATTCACATAATATTAATTTTGAAGTGACCAAATTTCAAGTCACAGAGTGTCTAGGGAAAATTTTGGCACCGTGCGGAAAATGTTGGCGTGCAGGTGTGTGCGGTAAATTGTGGCACCGTGCGAAAGAATATTGTGTGCGTATGTGCACACTAAATTTAACATTGCGAGGTGAGCACACACATAGTAATGTGCACGTGGTGTGTGCATTATTGCAAAACACAGAGGAGTTTGGTTGGAGCATGCACAGTATGAGTATAAGTTGTCTCGCGAATGTGTAGTCAATGGTGCACACAAATTATTGTGCACAGTGGGGCATATTGAACTTTGGCATGGTGCAATGCATAGAACGAAATGCATGTGGAATATTAGTGCGCGATACAAAAAATGTGCGCAACGGGTATGAGTGAAAGAACCAAAACTGTATGTAGTGGATATTGTCGTGCAACGCAAAAGTAGTGCACGCAAGTTATTGGCACGACGGAGAAGAAAGGCATAGTGGGTGTAGGTGTGCGGAAGCACGATTTACCTTGTGGTGTTGTTGTGCACGATAAATATGTGTGTACAGGTTGATTTTTTTTATGCACGCAAAGTCATTGGAAGGCTAATTAAGGCGATGAGTCTGAGTTTAATAGAAAATTTGCATGGTATTAGAGGAAAAAGAAACACACAACTCCATCGGAAAATTATTTAAAATGAATTCAGAGTTAATTTGAGAAGAAATAAATATAGTCTAAATTGCTAAGCCGAGAGCATCTCAGAGATGAATTCAGGGTTTTATATTCCTCTGATTCAGAAAGATGGAAGTGAAATATAAGCTTACAAGAAACGCATATTATGAAAGAAATCAAGACTTATATCACCACCAGTTAGAATCTTGTAATAAACAGTCCAAAATCTGCTTCTGCATTTATATAGTCATTTTAATCCCAAAATTACAAAAAAAGTCTTCCTACACAGAAGACAGGTTCCTTTTTCCCTTTTGTCTTCCTAGAGATAAGTTACAAAAAGGGAATGATGTAAAATAACAGTGATCCTATTGTAAAGGGACCATTTAAGATCGGGCCTATCATCTTTGGGACCCCTTACCTCTGCAACCATCGGTCCAAAAATTGTTGAAATGTACTTTTATTCGAGGACTCATTTCAGCTTAGCGATCTCCTCCTTTAAAGTATCTAACCAGACCGGTTGATCCTCTCCAACACTTTCAACCGTTTCAACTATGGTTTATTTCTTCTGTTGCTTGATCCGTTTCTTCTTAACAACTCCCATGTTGATGATTAGATCCCTCATAATGGGATTCATCCTGACTTCCATTTTCGAGTCTGTGGTAGGTTCTGTGTGAAATTTAGTCACTATTATATGCGCAACTACCTTATCCTCCTTACCCGTAGGTAAATACACCATGTTGCCTGAAGAACCAGTCTCACTGGATATAGCTTTGTCCATGTACCTCAATTTCGTGGACATCGAAATGATTTTACAAAGATCAGAAGGTCGAGCAATTTGGAGATTACTCCATTTATGGATAAGATGATGCCTCCATACTTGAGAATTGGTAGTTATAGAGTCTCAATCATGAATCGCAGTCAGACTTACATACAAATACGTTGGTTTTCCATGCTTGGCTAATCCATTTCAAATGATTATCTTTTGAGTTCGTTACATGGCGATATTCACCTGATATCTTATGGCTGTGAAGTACCAAACGAGTGAAATAGGGTGATCTGACTAACTGTCGCCCATCCCACAAGTGGTGGTTTTGACATATTGAAACCCGTGACATCGAGACTTTGGAAAAAGTAGTTCCGGCAAACCGCCTTTCTCCCCGATGTATCTCTGGAAGCATCGCGCGACTATTTTCTCAAGACTTGGGTCTTATCTAAAAATTGTCAAGGTGATAACACCAGGAAATCAAAAGAAATAATTCTGATGTATATATTGAACCAGGTTCATATTTTTTCATGAATTGTTGAATTAGTTATCCTAATAAGTTTCGATGGTTGCATATTTTGTAGAATTAACAACAACTAGATCATATCAAGATCAGTGCAGAGCCCATAGGAATGGAAGACGCATAAGGTAATTATAGTCAGCAAGATGAGAGTAGAGGGATGTATGTCCATTTGGTAATTGAAGGAACGAACTCCAATGGACATGGAGATGAAAGGAATGAAAACATGAATATGGTAGAGACCATTAAAACTTTGCAGAAGGATGTCCAAATCCATAAGGCTGATAATGAAAGGCTTATGAGAGATAAGGAACAACAGGATGACTTCAACATGAAGTTATTGGAGGGCTTGAATATAATAAAAAATAAATTTGATAAGGAGAGTGGCTAAAGCAAATATGGAAGTCACAAGCCTTCAGATGAGAAAAGAAAAGCAAGAAGTGTTAACAGACACCACCATCACTCCCCAAGGCATTCTAATAAGAGAGAAGGAAACAACTCAAGTCCATTCTCTGTCAGAAGGCATAAGAGGTCTGGGGTGGATGAGCTATGAGGATAAATGAACAAAATCGAACCCCTCTATTTGATGGTGATCACAAGAAGGATGAAGATGCAGAAACATGGTTGTTGGGCATGAGAAAGTATTTTCAATTACATAATTATTCTTCTCATGTATAAGGTAGAATTGCTATCTATCAACTCAAGGGAAAGACATCCATGTGGTGGGATCAACTTATGCAGGTGTATCACATTAAATAGAAAAGTGTTTCTTGGAGGGAATTCAATAAGTATTTTGAGAAGAAATACTTGACTAAGAGATACTATGACAAGAAAATGAAGGAGTTCTTTGAACTCAATCTTGGGAGTATGGATATGGATGAATATGAGAGAAGGTTTTTAGAACTGTTGAAGTATGTCTCTTTCATCAAGGATGAGACAATCAAAATTCAAAGGTATTTGAGTGGATTGACATCATTCATCAGTGACAAAATATAGTATGATGACCCCAAATCATTAGAAGAGACCATAAGGCGAGCTAAATTCCTATATGATCAATATAAAGAAAGGCCAAATTTTCAAAAGGCTTGGGAAGACAAAAAGAAATTCAAGATGGATCAGAGGAAGAAGGGAGCTAAGCCACCGTCCTTCAGAAATAATCCACAGGGAAAACAAAATCTTAAAGAAACCAGAATGATTGACATAGGGAGTCAAAGGCCAAGGCAACCACCTATTCAATGTTGGGGTTGTAAAAGAGATCATTTGTTCAGAGATTGTCCTCACAGAGGTGAAAAGGGAAGGGTTGTTCACAATGTAAAGCAAGATATAACAATGGAGGACATGGGAAGAAATGTGCCAAGGATCTATGTAGCCCTAGACAACAAGAAAGCAGAGTATCAGTCCCACATGATTGAAGTGGAAGGTATGATCAACAACCAAACCATTGCTATTTTAATTGATTCATGAGCCAATCATAATTATATAGACCCTAAAATGGTGGAAAGTTTACAATTGCCAAGAAACAAGCATGAGAAGTCTTGGTTGGTGCAGCTGGCTACAGGATCCAAAAGAAAATTTAATGAGATGGTTAATTCATGCCTCATGGACATGAATGGACTGAACACCAAGGAAAATTTGAACATCTTGCCTTTAAGTTCATATGAATGTCTAATTGGGATGGATTGGTTGGACCAACATCATTCCCTCCTAGATTATCATAACAAATCATTTACTTTCTTGGATGAGGAAGGGAACTAAAGGAAAGTGCAAGGAATTCCCAGGGCAGTAACCATTAGATAAATTTCAGCATTGTAGCTGAAGAAATGTTACAGGAAAGGGTGTCAAATATTTGTAGCTCATATGGAAGATACACCTCAGGATAAGTTGTCAAATTTGAAAGATTATGTAGTTAAAGAATTTGAATATGTATTCAAGGAGGTACCGGGACTACCCCCAAAAAGAGACATTGATTTCTCTATAAATCTAATGCCTGGAGCAGCTCCAGTGTCAAAGACTCCTTATAGAATGAGTACAAAAGAATTGAAGGAGTTGCAAATGCATCTTGAAGAACTTCTAAAGAAGGGGTGTATACGTTCAAGTGTGTCACCTTGGGGTGCCCTAGTCTTGTTTATGAAAAATAAATATGGAACATTAAGATTGTGCATTGACTTTAGACAGTTGAATAAAGTGACTGTTAAGAACAAATATCCTTTGCCAAGGATTGATGATCTCTTTGATCAATTAAAGGATGCAAATATATTTTCAAAGATAGATATCAGATCAAGATACCATAAGGTAAGGATTACAGAGAAATATGTCAGCAAGGCTGCCTTCAGAACAAGGTATGGTCATTATGAGTTCACAGTGGTGTCATTTGGGTTGTCAAATGCACCATCTGTTTTCATGTGCTTAATGAATGGTGTTTTCCGAGAATATCTAGACAAGTTTGTCATTGTCTTTTTGGATGAAATTCTTATATATTCTAAGTGAGAGGAAGAACATGAACATCATTTGAGGATGGTGTTGCAAGTATTAAGGGAGCATTAGTTGTATGCCAAATTGAGAAAATTCTCATTTTATCACAAACAAATTCATTATTTGGGTCATATCATTTCAAAGGAAGGGATAACAGTGGATCCTGATAATATAAAATCCATTAGAGAATGGTCAGCGCCAAAGAATGTGACAGAGGTGAGATCATTCATAAGTCTTGCAGGCTATTACAGGAGATTCATTGAAGGATTCTCAAAGATAGCAGACCCAATCACTTCCTTGAAAATAAAGGGTGTGAAGTTTCAATGGACATTGGATTGTCAAAAGAGTTTTCAACACTTGAAACAACTATTGACAAGTGCTCCAATACTAAGGACTGCAGAACGAAATGAAGATTTCATTATATGCATAGATGCATGTAATGAAGGACTTGGTGGAGTCCTCACTCAAAATGGTTTTTTTATATGTTATGAATCAAGGAAGTTGAAAGAGCATGAAAGAAACTATGCCACTCATGAGTTGGAGTTGGCAACCATAGTGCATGCCTTGAGGAAATGGAGACACTACCTCATGGGGAAACGGTTTGAGCTAAGAACATACCACAATGGTCTGAAATATTTATTTGATCAGCCAAATCTAAATGCTAGGCAAAGACGATGGTTAGAATTTCTAAGAGAATATGACTTTGATATAAAACATATCAAGGGGAAAGAGAACAAAGTGGATGATGCACTCAGCAGAAGAGTACATGAATTTCATGCTACAACCATTAGCATGTACCAATCAGATTTGAAAGACATAATTCTAGAGGTTGCAAATTTAGATTTGCATTACAAAGAATTAGTGGCAAAATTATAGTAAGGCAATTTGCAGCAGAAAATCGAAGAATACAAGCTAGATAATGAGGAAATTCTTATGTACAGGGGCATAATTTAGGTATCAAATTCTAATGAAATGAAAAATCAGATATTGGGAGAAATGCATAATGCACCTTATGCTGGGCACCCAGGATATTAGAAAACTATTGCAGCTATAAAGAGCCAATATTATTGGCTAGACATGAAGAAAGAAGTGGCAGATTTTATTGCCATATGTTTGGAATGTCAAAAGCTAAAGGATGAGCGTAGACAACTAGCTGGATTGCTACAACCATTACCCATTCCTAGGTGGAAATGGGAAGTTGTAAAGATGGATTTCATCACCAAACTTCCCAGAACAAACAAGTGACATGATTCTATCATGGTAGTGGTGGATAAGCTTACTAAAGTTTCCCAATTTATTCTAGTTAAGCTCACTCACAAGGCAACGAACATTGTTGATGTTTATATGAAATAAATTTCCATATTACATGGCATACCCAAGACAATTGTGTCTGACGGAGATCAAAAATTTACCTCAAAATTTTGGAAAGGATTATTTAATGGATTTGGAACAAATTTGAATTTTAGCACAACCTATCATCCAGAATCAGATGGACAAACAGAGAGGGTGAATCAAGTGATTGAAGATATGTTGAGGATGTATGTGATGGATAAACCATCAAAACAGGAAGACTGCCTACACTTGGTAGATTTTGCTTACAATAATGGGTACCAAGCATCTCTAAAGATGAGTCCATTTGAGGTACTTTATGGCAGAAAGTGAAACACTCCAGTAAGTTGGGATAACCCAGCAGAAATAGCAGTGGTTGGACCAAATTTGCTTAGGGAAATGGAGGAGCAAATGATAAAAATAAAGAAAAATTTAAAGTCTTCCCAAGACAGGCAGAAACATTATGCTGATAAAGGCATAACTCATAAGGAATTTAATGTGGGAGACCATGTATTTTTGAAAGTAAAAGCCAACAAAAGTTTCCTGAAGTTGGGAAATTGTTCAAATTTGGCAGCTCGTTATTGTGGGCCATTTGAAATCCTAGAGAGGATTGGTCTAGTTTCTTATATGATTGCATTGCCTGCATCTATGTATTTTCATAATGTATTCCATGTATCATTGTGAAAGAAATATATACATGATGCTAATCATGTTATTGATTGGAATGTGATTCAGGTGGAGCAAGAAGGTTCTTTCCGAGTCCATCCTGTGTGCATTCTGGACTAGAAAATCAAGTAACTCCAGAATCGAGCCATAGAACTTGTAAAGGTCCAATGGACCTAGTACGGTCTTGAGGACGCTACTTAGGAGCATGAGGATGCAATGCGGGTAGAATACCTGCATCTTTTTGAGGATTTTTGAAAATTTTGTTATATATGGGTACATGATGCACTGAAGATAGTGCACAAATAAGGGGACAGGATTGTAATATCCTTCAATCGAACCCAATTGTAAATGTAATGTAATTTTACTTAAGCTGGTGAGATATTTTGACATCATTTTGTAATGCACCTTTCATGGCATAGTGCATGCATGTACTACACAGTAAAATTATGTAGTGTGCACATTCCCGGATATGACACGCAGTAACTAAAGTGTGCACAATATTGAGGTCAGCGAGCCTTGTGTACATGATATGTGTTATAGGTTGGTCAGCCAGTTATTATAAGCTGGGATGCTTATGTTTTGGAATTAGGCCAAAGTGCCTAGATGTTAAAGGCTAGTGCGTCCATTTTGTATATGTCTCATGATTAATATAAAATACATCGTTGCACGTAGACTGACCATGATAAAAGAGATGGGGGACTAAACTCCACTAGTTAAGGAAAGGGAGGGCCAAAAGTTAAGGAAAGGGATAAGCTAGAGAGCTTAAGCCAAAAAGGAATATTATATTAATATTTATTTAATCATAAAGTATGGATAATTATTTTATCTTAAGTTCCAAAGTTGTGGACAAGTGAGCCAAAGTAGCTTCGAACATGACAAGTGTGAAGTTGGAAACATGCATATATAATTGTGGGGACTTAGCTCATTTTCACATTCCCCATCATTTGTACCATCATCTCTCCTATGATTCCTTCGAGCATTCAACCATGACTTCATGACGATTTTTCACTCATGCAATCAGTTACCCTTCAGACATTCATTCCATTGTACCAGAACTATATCCATAGCCATATATGTTTGTGCAGCTAGTTAGATTGGGAGCTAGACTGAAGAAGTGGGTTGTCAAGCCTATGGGATATATAAGAGGCGGGTTGTCAGGCCCATGAGAAATTATCTAGGTGAGAGAATTGTTGGGAATTAACTTCCTAAAGGTGTTGAACTACAACTACAGGGCTTTAAGACTTCCTGTTTGGCCTGTTGCTGAAGCCCTGGAAGGTAAGTGGGGTGGCCAAGGGACTGTTGAGCAGAGAAGGGGCACACTTCCTTGGGTGGGATAGGAATGTGGGGAATGAGGGACTGTAGACTGTTAGTTGAGTGAGCACCTGGGACAGAGTAATTCCTATTGTCTATGAGCCTATAGCCTAGTTAGGAATTCCTTTACCTAGGTGGAGTTTAGTCCCAACTCGAGGGTGATTTACTGTTGAGAGTGATGAACAATGTAGTCTAAGACTGGGAGGTTCGTGGACGGTCTACATGCCATTGGTGACATTATTACCAAGATAAGTACCAATTGTGTGATAAATTTACATGCTGCATTGTTATTTATGTGCTTATTTTATGGGTTTATCATATGTCTGGTTATAACTGTCTGGAAGTTTTGGGTATTTCCTGTATATGTTGCATGTCTATGTTTAATTTTATTACCATGTGAATTCATGCCAATACGTAATGTATTTGTTTGTTACGTTTTACGTGTATGTTTGAAATGCATACAGTTAGACAAAATTTATGTGGCATAGTTCAGTTGGGTGTTCGACATGTCACAGTATGTTCCGCAATGAGAGAACGAAAGTGTTTCCTCGTGTAGTGTGTCTCGGACGTGGGTGGTGGGGGATGTTACATTTGACTTAGTTTCTATCCAAACTAGTTCTATAGTACTCATACATTCGTTCCCTATAATCATAAATATATGTCAATATCCCTTGGGTACTTGCAACGGAATGCACAATGATGTCCAAAGAAGAGGACAATGATACTCTTCTAGGATCTTTAGTCTCCCTTAATTGTTCCTCAAGGGTTCATAATATAACCAACCCCTCATCAATTTAAGTGTTTACATTGTGTGGTGGTGGTGGGTTGGGGTTTTGATATTCTTAGTTTTATTCTTAGTGTTTTAAATTGTTTTGGGGTTTCATTGTATTATATATGCTGCAATTTAAAATCCATGGCATGTAAATCAGGTTCATTTTTTTTTAAATACAAAATTACATTTTTTTTAATTTAGATTATTGGAAGAAAAATACTAAATTGGAATGACTAAATTCAATTAAAATTAAGAAAAATGTAACATACCTGGATATGGTGGCCCCCTCCTCCCTTTTTTCCTCCTCTCTAGCTCCATTATATTTTCCCAAATGAGAGAAACATGAGCACATTTTGTGCACAATGGGAACAAATCATGCTCAGCCCCTTTAAATAATTTTATCAGTAAGAATGTGTGTGCGTTCTTAGGACCGCACACACATTCTTAAGATTGTGCACACATTCCTACCACTAAACCTATGTGGAAATCCACATGGAGGTTTGGCTCAAGAAACAACATTTATTCTTTGAGAAACGAAATAAGGAATTGTGTTAGATGATGCTCATGAATCTACTAAACAGTTATGAACATTATAGTTGTATATTTCAAAAGTTGGTAATAATAGGGGCGTCTGTGATTTAAATGCATGTCTATGTTAGTTTCATTAATGTTAGATTTATGTGTTACTTTATCCTCTTGTTTGTTTTCAATTTTTTTTATCTATTTTTAGTGGGCTTGTGTTGAATTTCTAGAGTGGTTATGGTTTTTTACTATGGATTGGGAAGAGACTTGAAGGTATTCAAAATTAAATCTCTTTCTTGGGGTAAGGTACAAATGTCATACATGGAAACATTGGATTTAGTTTTCTTCATGTATTCAATAGCATTGTACTCATAGATTCTGTAGTTGGGCTATTCACTAAGGCCCTGCTAGATTAGGAAACACTCGTAGAGGATTTGGATTGAGGGGAAGTAGTATTATCTTGAATCTAGGTGGGTGGTGTAACATTTATGAATGTTGGAGTAGGTTTAGTCGGAATGATAACATTAGTTATAGGTCCCTTTCTTCTTAAATTGTAGTTCTTTTGGGTAGGTTGGGTGGCCTATAAATATCTTACTGATATCTATCATATTGTATCTTTATCAAAGTATGTTTCCCAATCCCAAAGGAACATGGTAGCTTCCCTAGATGTGTCCCCTTTTTTAGTAGTTTCCTCAATGTCAACCTCTTGGGCTATCTTATAAGAAAGAAAATGTGTATCAAGTAAATAGTTTATAACTATAGTCATAGAGTTGATCCACTGAAGATAGGTCGTTTTAGAATGATTAGATTTATGGTAGGTAAACAATTTGTCCAGCCAAACCTCCTCTAGATTTAAATTCATATTTGAGCATTCTAGGAGTTTGGGTTAGTTGCTGTTTTTTCTATGAAAGGGTCTAAATAGGTTTTGGTTGGATTTTCATTCCCTAGAATTATTTTTTAGGTCAACAAATTCACTGGATAACTTCTTGACCATCTTAACTACAACTTCTAAATCATTGGGTTATTTTTCTGTAGGTTTGTTCAACGAAAAAAATTTCTTTCCTACATTCATGGTATTATTGTCATCTACTCCCGGGTTCCCTACTAGGGTGATAATTTCTTTCTCCACCTTCTTGGCTTCCTAAAAAAAAAATTCCAAAGTGGTATTACCATTCCTTTTGAAAAACATTGAAATATATACATGCAAGGAAAATGTGTAAATACCACTACTCCCTTGGCTGGTTGGGAATTAATAATAATTTATTCATAAATTATAGTAGTGAAGTGTGGGTTGAAATATTTGATTCTTTCTTTCTCCTCCATTTTAATGGCTATTATCTCTTTTAAAAGAGTAGTTGGAGTTTTCTCTTCACCAAATTTACTAATAAATTCCTTCTTGAAATCATCTTAGCCTGTGATGGAGCCTATTGGTAAACTATAATACAAGGTATATGCTTTGTTCTCAAAGGTTTAGGGTAATATTCTACATACCATGTCTTCATGTTATCCATTCATCAACCTTAAATAAAGGGATAAATTTTCTATGTGATCTTTGGGAACATTTGACTTTTCTAGATCAAACTTGGGTAAGATTATCTCTGGATGTTTGGGTAAATCAGGAAACTCCCTTCTCAAGTTTAAGGTACTTTGGGACATCCAACCAGGTATGCGAGTTGGTTATCATCCATTTGATAATCTATAAATGGCATTATAATTTCATTGGATATTTCATTTAATTTAGGTTTAGGAGAATGAGGATATTGAGGTGAAGATGAGGGTGATGGAGTGTTTTGATCAAAATCTTGGGAAATTTCTTGCAAGGTAAATTATACCAATTCTTCTATGGAATCAACCAAAATGTATTGAGGAGTTTCAATACACATATTATGAGTTATCCCCCATCTAGGAAAAAGAGATGCTACATGTATATCCCCAATATTTTGAGTGAATGCCTAAGTGAGATGATGTAAAGTGTGGACTTTAGTTTTGGAAACAACGTACATTTTTTTAGGAGGTAAATTAGGGGTTTTGAAAATGGGATAAGTGTCTTTGAAAGTAGTTTCTATCTAGGTATTGTCACCTTTAGTATGGAAATGTCTGGGCTAAGTTTCATGGGTTGAAGTTGTATAGGTTTGATCATGTGAATATTAGGTATTGCTAACAACCATACAACTCAATCCCTCCTTCTATATCTAGTTTATATTAATGTGGGAAAAATTCCCTACAACAACCATGGGTTTTTCCCAATATGAAGTCCCAATTAAACCTCACATCATTTGGGATAAGATACCCATTCAGATTTTGTCCTAGAAACCATTACTTAAAAACCATGGGGTTTGTTGATGGAATGTAATATGCAATTACTCTAAGTGAAAAAAATCAATTATTCTAAACTAACCTAGCTAATAGAAAAACTAACTAACTATATAGAAGGCAAGTTATTTATTTCTACCTACACTTCATAAAAAGATAGTTGTTAGAGAAAAAGAACAAAGATATAAACATGAATGATGAATGTAAATTGAGTAGTCTATAACAAGAAACCATTCACAACCATATACCTATCATCTTAGAAAAATAAACATCATATGAGAAACATGAGTGTAATAGACATTAATTTCACTGAAGAATAGTCATCGCATGAAAAATATATCCTTATAGTTGTATAATAGATAGTACTAACAATAAAAATAGTTCATAGAGAATCCATCACAGAACACCATTGATTCTACTCAAAAAATGGCCTTGATGGATTCTCCTCGTTAAATTTCTTGAATTAATTCTCAAAATTACAAAAATGCAAGAGCCATTGATATAAGGTGCTTCTGGACATATATAGTCTATAGGTTGCAACTGCTTCTTGGTATTTCGTACATTCCCTTTGATAGCTACAACCTTTTGACTCACTCTATTTTTTCATTTTACTAAACTTTAGGAAACTATAAATTATTTGAAAGAGACTATAATTGGCCTTGTTATTTATCTTGAATATAAGCAACCCAAACCTCATGTTGGGAAGATATTTCTAATACTCAGCTAACAACCAATTGTTCTAAAGAGACTTCATAAGATATTTCATTTTGGACATAGGGCCATATCTCTTTTTAGTGTGCTAAAAAAATAATTGATCATACTTATATCTCTAGAGGGCCCAACTATATACTCTTTTAATATGCCTTTAGTGATTCTAGTGACCATCCCAATTATAATTCCTCTAGTATTAACATGTTCTTATAACTCTACCAAAACTTCATCTATGAGCCTTGATGAACCCTTATCTCCAAAATGCAGTAACTAGAATCATCCAATCATCCTCTTAGTGCCAACTGTGTGTAGACATTTGAAATTGCTAATCAATGCAAATATATCATTTTTAAGTGTATTTCATGTTGTTTGACAGTTAGCTAGAGATACATAG
This sequence comes from Picea sitchensis, assembly GCA_010110895.2. Classification (NCBI taxonomy): domain Eukaryota; kingdom Viridiplantae; phylum Streptophyta; class Pinopsida; order Pinales; family Pinaceae; genus Picea; species Picea sitchensis. The sequence continues at coordinate 33,245 of SNQJ01S0105663.1, read as the reverse complement.
TTGAGATGGTTCTCTCTTTCTGTCATCTTTGGAAAATTTGGGGGTGTGTTTTATATTTTTATTTCCACTTCTTTGGCCTATCCATAAACATATTAACTCCATACAACAACATTGTATTGTCCTTGACCATGTCTAACAATGTAAGAAATTGTGTAGACAAGTCATGGAATTATTCTAGGCTTCCATACAATTGCCTCAAGGTTGTTCTCATCTCCTTCAAGTTAAAGGAACGAGATATGAATTATATGATAGTGGTCTTGTCACCTTTGTATCACTTTACTTCTTACTCTAGGTCTTGCATTCTTTCTTTGTACTCCTTGATCTCCTATCCATTTGTTGGAACACACTTATAAGACCCTAGGTTCAAGTTATTTTAATCAACAAAACCTTTAGACATCATCCCTTTCAACATCACTTGCATGCAAGTAAAGTCTCACTCGAGTCAACTATTGGGGCTATAGGAACCAAGTTCCTGCAGTAGTGAGGGAATGGGAGGTGATCATCTTAATCATTCTTACTTTTTTTTTAGTGCACATTATCCTTTCTTTGTTCTTTCTTGGTTACTTAGTGAATTTAGTTATATAGTACCATTACATTGCATATTGCAACATAAACCATCTACTGTAACATGCATACCTATTGTGCAGTGATCGTGTAAGAAACAAATGTAATCTAACATGCATAAAGGCAATATTCATGATCAAGCGCATAAAAGACAAGTAGACATAGTAGTTTATGTGGTTCACCCAAATTTGGGCTATGTCCACAATGACTATCTTATTTATTATTCTTGTTGTAATCAGATCAGGCTTGTACACTACGCTTACAATATTTATATCATGTTATATTTCTCTCCATCTTTCATGGCTTCTCTGTAGTGCAATCCTTTTTCTCTGCAACTTCTCCCTAACATTAAAAAGTAGACACGTTCATTCTTAGTGTATTCTCTCACTCTTCTCCCAGACTGACCTCAGAAAAGAATAAAAGAACCCCTAATATTCCCAACCCATTATATATTTACACGTAAATTATAGGGCTCAAAACCCTACTTTTCCTATCCCAAAAACCCAATTACATCTTTTTCCGACTCATGACAAGTCGTGTTGACTTGTTCTTTGGGATTTATGTTCTTGATTTTAAATCTTCATGTTGATTTTGCACTCCCTAATGATTTTCCTCATGCTTTTTAATGTATTTCTACTTTTGGCACGCCGAACTTCTATGATTCCTTTTCACATGCTTTGTTCTCTTGCTTTATTCTCTCCTTAATTCTCGTGCTTTATTCTCAGCTAAGTATGTTCTTACTGTGCACTACAATCCTATATGTGCCTCTATTGTGCACTCTTAATTCCAAATGTGCCTTTGTTGTGCACTTGTTTTCACAGGGACAGACCCATGGTTCAACGCTTCAACAACGCACCAACAAAACCCTAACTACCAGCCCTTTCGGCAACACCTGCGATGCAGGTGAAGTCTCACCCGAGGTAGAGGCAGGGGTGGTTGCGTGAATCAAGTGTATAAAACCTAGATGGGACATAGATCTATTATCACAGTACTTAACAAAGCACTTAGCGGTTAAAATTTATTAACATTTAACCCTTATTCACATCACAGGTTGAAACCCTAATTACAGAACAACGCAGTACTCAACAAGATCTAACACATCCAAGCAGTTAGCACATTGATCCGGATTTTATGAGCATAAAAAAATGACTACAGATTATTAACAGGTTCTTAACACAAAATAACAGAGATACAGTAAAACTGGTTTTCTATTCAATACTGAAATAAGATGAAACTGTAAAATGCAGCGGAAATAAGCTTGCTCGAATGGTGGTGGCTTATCTCTGAGAAGAGATGTGACAGTTGCACTCATTCGCAAGAAGATGATTACAATGAGGCTCTGAAGGATTTTTTACAATAAATGGGAATTCCAAAAACCCTAGAAGTCCAAAAACCTAACCCTAGGATATGAAGTGCCAAAAGTCATGTGGGCCCCATCTGGGTAAGTTAGTACATCAACTTCCCGGGGTCGTAACTTTTGCATACGATCTCCGTTTGAGGTGTATGATAGCTTGTTGGAAAGGTATCATTGAGGAGATTCATTTTTGGGGCTCAATAATGCCTTTGAATATAATTGAAAATCTATATCCCAAAAAACCTTCATTTAGGCCTTCAAAATGGCCCCAAAAGTTAAAACTGCTAAAAATAGTAAATTGCCAAAATTGCCAGAAAATTGTTTTGAGCTAGTTGGAAAAGGTGGGTGGCCCTCGATATACACTTGGATCAATCCTCCCTAATTAGGAAGAAATTGTATCCATTGCGTTAAGTTCCCCCATCAAATGAGGAGATTTCTATTGAATTTGGCCTCGGGTGAGCCACTTGCCTTGGTGCATGAGATGCCCTACTTTGACGACTTGATAAAGTTAGATCCTTTGTTGTCGAGTGCCCTTCATATGTGTGTCCACAATATGATAATTTGATGCTTTTATGTAGTCGAGGTTGATCTCTGTTGGTGTCAATTGTTCTATTATGTATGAGGTGTCCAATAATGGTGGGAAAAAGGGCGAAGGAGATCCACGTTGAACACTGGGTGAAGGCCAAGGAAAGGAGGAATGTTGAGCTCAAAATAATTATCCCCCATGGCCTTGGTGATGGTGTATGAACCATAACAGAGTGGGTGAAGCTTCTGATGGGGTCCTATAAGGAATTCTTTCTACAATTGCAACCAAACTTTGTCACCCACCTGAAACTTATGTGGCCCCTGATCTTGATCATGTCGTTTCTTGTACTTGTCATTGGAGGATATCTTGAAACTGTTGACATATGTGTTAGATATTCTCAATGAAACAGGTGGCTTTGTCAGCTTCATTTGGATGAGGAGATGAGTCGGTCGAGGTGACCGTAAGGGGAAGTGCAACATCTATGGGACCCAATGGTTGGAATCTCAACTCCACCTGAAAGGGGTTGTGGTCGGCTAAGATATGAAGGGATCGATTGTATCTATGTTGGACATAGGGAAGGCACTCATCCCATGTGTGAGGGTTCTTTGAATTATACATGCGAAGGATATGCATAATCATTCAATTTACGACCTCGGTCTGGCCATCTATCTATGGGTGGAAGGTC
>SNQJ01S0105663.1:0-30106 GCA_010110895.2 Picea sitchensis | reverse complement strand
TCAAATCATCGAATTCTTGTTGTTGGGACCAACCCCATGCAAATTTATCCTTACCACCACCCCTGGTTATTTGGATGAGGGCCCATGCAATATGGGAGAATCCCAACATGAGCCTGTGGTAGAAATTGTTAAGGCCCAAGAAGCTCTGAAGCTCAATGAGTGTGGTTGGGGCTGGCCAGTCATGGATGACTTGGATATTGGTTGGATCCATGATGATCAATGATGTAGCATAGGTAATGGAACCTGTACATGCCGAAGGAGGATTTTTCCAAGTTGGCATATAGCTTGTGTTGTTGCAGGGTGTGTAGAACCTGCTGAATGTGCTGCAAGTGTTTGACCCAAGTCTTGTTGTAAATGAGAATGTCATCCAGATACACCACCACAAAAGTATTGGTGAATGGTCATAGGATATCATCCATCATCCTCATGAAAGTGGTTGTAGCATTTTTCAAACCAAAGGGCATGACCAACAATTCAAAAAGGCCTTTCTTTGACTTGAAGGTGGTTTTCCATACATCTGTTTTTTCTATCAGGACCTGGTGGTAGCTAGACTTCAGATCAATCTTACTAAAGTATTTCCCCCCCGTGAATTGATCAAGGAGATCTTTGATTTGGGGAATTGGGTATCAGTTCCTGACTGTGATTTTATTTAGAGCCTGGTAATCAATGCAGAGTCGCCAGGTTCGATCTTTCTTCTGTACCAGAACGATTGGGACCCCACAAGGTGATGAACTGGGACAGATGTGCCCCTTGTGGAGTAGTTCTTAGATCTGTCGCTTCATCTCCTCATTCTCTAATAGAGAGAAACAATAGACTAGCCCATTGGGCAGTGGTGTGTCGAGGGTCAGATCGATGGGTTTCTTGACCTGGTAGTGTAGAGGTACACCTGTAGGTGAGGAGAATATATCTGAGTATTCTTCCATGACCTTATCTACTTTCTTCTGTTGTGTGGAGAGGTCAGCTGCAGAGACCCTGTATGTGGCTGTGATCTTTCGCTTATTCTGAGAGTGAATCACGAAGAAGACAAACTTCCCTGTTTGAGAGATAACCTTCCTGCATTGCTTAACAAAGATCAAGGAAATAGCACTAGGTGGGACTACCTCATGTATCCTATACAATTTCATGTTCAAAGTGATAATAGCACTACGAGTCCTAGACACATATATAGCATGATGTTTCCATAAATAAGGTTGGCCCAAAAGAACATCACAAACTTCGAGAGGAGAAACATCACACAATACCTTGTATTTGAAGGGCTTGACGTCGTATGACAGTTGACACTTTTGGCTAACGTTGAGATCGCTTCCTTGGTGGAGCCATCCAATGGTGTAGGTTTGTGGGTGCATCATTGTCGGTAGGGCCAACTGCTTGATGACATTTTCTGAGATGAGGTTCTTCTATCTACCACTATAAACGATGAATTGTAGTAGGGTGCATTTTACCCACATATGTGAATGGAATAAGTGTTCTCCTTCTTTTGGCTAGTCTGGTTCACCAGGCTAGAGCTTGGTGGTAGAAATGATGGAACTGGGTACCACGTCAATGATCTATATTCTCGTTTCTGGTTCTAGATTAGAGTCATAACCCGCATATGAATCATAGGCTCTCACTTCGGCCACCAACAACTGCTTTGAGCGGAAGTCAACAGTGTTATTCCAGGGGCTCTTATGGAAGTCACACCACTTCCCGGTATCTTTATTTTTATTTATGGTTTCCTTCTTTGCTTGCGGATTGAACTGGTTATCCTGATACTATCCATAATTTCTTTGTCCTTTTTTCTATGGGTTGGGGCCGCCCTTTGCCGGATTTTTTTGTGCGGGGTTCCTAGGCCCAAATTGTCGCATCTTTTGTTTGAGCTTCTGCTTGATTTTGATAGCATATCAGTAGGTCGCTCCCAAGGATGAGATGTCCAAAAATTCCATTTCGGTATGGATGTATCTATGTAGAGCGTCATGATATTTGAGCACTAGATTTCACTCTAAATCTTTGATACCCATCTTGGTGCGCAAGGTATGGAAGACATTCGTGAAATCTGACACTGATTGGTCTCTTTCTTGTCGCAGTGTGGTCCATTCGATATACAAGTTGTCATAACTTATAATAGGGTATTATTGTTCCTTAATATCATACCTGAAGGATTCCTAAGTGGTTGTGACTGTAAATAATGAGGGTTCCTATGTTTCCTTTTTCTCACAAAAATTTTCCCTGCAATCTTTGACATGGGGAATGGATTTGAGGAGCACAAAAGTAATTTTTTCTCTATTCGAAAAGTTATGGACAGAAAAATACTCTTCTAGCAGATTCAACCACTTGTATACAACATCTGCGTCTATCTGACCTTAAAATATAGGAATATCAAATTTTATTTGTACCTTGAAGGGGGCAGCACCTCCGCTAGAAGAAGATGTGTTGCCTGTTGGTAGACGTCGAAGAATTTGCGTGAAACTATCCATCATCTCATTCCTTTGTTGTGTGAGGGATTCCTCAATCAAAAGTTTGAAAGGATCTCATGTCCCATCATATTTCTTTTCTCCTTCCATGAGAGGTTGGTTGGGCATGCGATATATTTTTTCCTCCAGAGAAACAAGCTCGAGAGCCAACTCTTTGTACTCTGACCTTGTTGGGGACATGCACTAAGACGACAAAGAGCATACCACTTTGATACCACTGATCCATATTTTATGAGTAGAAAGAAATGACTACATATTATTAACAGGTTCTTAACACAAAATAACAGAGATACAGTAAAATTGGTTTTCTATTCAACAAGGAAATAAGACGGAACTCTAAAATGTAGCGGAAACAAGCTTGTTGGAATGGTGGTGGCTTATCTTTGAGAAGAGATGTGACGACTACACTCATTCACAAGAAGATCATTACAATGAGGCTCTCAAGGCCTTTTTACAATGAACAGGAATGCCAAAAACCATATACATCCAAAAACCTAACCCTAGGAGATGAAGCACCAAAAGTCATGTGGGCCTCGTCTCGCTAAGTTAGTACATCAACTTCTCAGGGTCGTAACTTTTGCATACGATCTCTGTTTTAGGCGTATGGTAGCCCATTTGGAAAGGTATCATCAAGGAGATTCATTTTGGGGGCTCAATCATTCCTTTGGATATCATTTAGAAGCTTGATCCTGAAGAACCTTCATTTAGGCCTTCAAAATGGCCCTAGAAGTTAAAACTGCTAAAAATAGTAAATTGTCAAAATTGCCAGAAAATTGTTTTGAGCCAGTTGGAAAAGGTGGGTGGCCACCAATATCCACCTGGATCACACATATAAATAGATGAGATCTAGCATTCATTCACATCACTAAGAATTAAGCTACAATATCATAAGCATCTAACAAACAAATTACAACACTAAGCATAAATCACAACAATCACATAACAACCATAAGGCACAAAGCAATAAAAACACAAGATATAAGTATTTCACCCCAGTGTGGGTATACTTCCAACAACTCTTCTTCTTCTTTATTGTATTTTGTCAATCTTCTTACATGCACAAAGCCTCAAACCCTACTCTATATAGGACATGATATCTGCGTGCACCTTGCTAGATCCTCCTTCCCCAAGTTAGGTCATAGCACAAAAACTTCTTACACAGTCTGCACACAAGATTCTTACAATCAATTGCACTTAGCTTTACAAGTCTCAACAGATAGTATGCACAAAGCTTCTAGATCCACACTAAGTTGATTCTACTAGGTCTAGTCCTTCTTACAGTCACTTGCACTTAGCTCTGCAAGTTCTCAACACACAGTATGCATGGAGAATCAACAACTGTTCTCACTTAGATTACCACAACACTTAGCTTACGACTGACTTAGCACATTATCACATAGACTCCCTAATAAATCACATAGCTATCTATTTATACATTACAAAATGGGGCTAAACATGGGTAAACCCATGGGCTGACATCCTATACTTGTTACATAAAACCTAAACCCAAAAATCCCTCAAAAGGGGGAAAGATACCGCAATCTTCTCTTTTCCTTGCTCTCCACCTTCGACTAGCCTGTCGAAGTCCCAAAAATGGTCAAACATGACCAAGGTTCTTCAAACTTGGTCAAGGGCCAACATGCCCTTAATACTCACTTGTGACTCGTCCCGAGTCACTCTGCTTTGGGTATCTCTGCCTCAAAGGCATCAAGCTTGGCTCGAGCTACCTCAACATGTTGCTTTGCCAAAGCCTCCTGCTCAACGAACTCCTAAATAACTTTCTTGGTCACAGATCCTTCCAATCATTGTTCCACCATGGTGACCACTTTTTCTATTTGTGCACCTTGTCCTTCAATCTCCTCAAATAGTGTGCAAGCTTGATCTTATACTGGTTGAAGCCTCTGATTCACTTCCATGAATTTACTCTGGATGGCATGGACCTGTAGCTAAACCATGCGCTATTCCTGGGACCATTTCATCCTCTCGACCGTTGGCAATGGTTTCAATTGTGCTTGCGCTATTGTTTCTTGTTTCTTTGCCTCCTGGAGATGTGACTCTAGTGTCCTTAGTTCAGGGTCCTCTGTAAGGTGCTCGTAAGAATACGCACTTCGACTGTTGAGTTGTTTTCATTTTAAGGCCAATGCCTTAATTCTCTGGACTATGATCCAGGCATTTTCTTCTCTTTGGTCTCTCACTTCCTGAGGAGTGCTTGGAACTGCTTATAATTCAAGTTCTGTGACTTCTTGTTGGAGCTGCTGAATGGCTTCAACAAGATTCCCCACTTGACTCTCCACTGGGTCTTCTTCCATCTTTTCTAATTCTGTCACAGAGTGAAGTGCTCTAGTGACTGCTTCTTTAACTCCAATATGCTCTGCGAGCAACTATTCTTTCTCCTTCTGTAGTTGTGCTCTATCCTCTATGGAATTTTCTTAGAGGTCATATTTTTCTTGCTATGAAATCCAGAATTGCTTTATGGCTTCCTCTTTTTCTTTCTTCAATGCCTTTGTGGCTTGCTCTTTTTATTCCTGGAAATGCCAAAGGTGAGCATCAGTTGCATTTGCTAGTCTGCACAGATGGGGAGGCTCATCTCCCAACTCAATTCCTTCAGATGACGGAGGCACAATAGACACTGTGAAACTATAGTAGAGGGCATGTTGTACCCCTTTTAGCTCTGCTTCAATCCGATCATACATGGTTTCCTGTTTTTCTTCATTGCGCTATAAAATATCTTCTTATGTGTCTGATACAACGATGATGATGAGGTCGATGTCATCCACCGTGAGCACAGTTTGCAACTTGGGCTTACTAGCTTTGGACTTCTTTCGCGATGAAGGTTTCATGGGGGAAACCTTTCTTTTCTTGGATGTCTCAACCTCCTCAAGGGGATCCCTAGGTGGTGTTACTTCACCCTACTTTTGCTTTTATTTTTCCCCTTTGTCTTCTTCTTTATCTACTTCATCACCTCCTCCTCCTCCAAGTGAATCTGAAGCAGTCTCTTCTGATGCATTGTTCAATTCCTCTACCTCTTCCTTCTTCTTCCTTCTGCTACTTTTGGGTGCATCATACTCTTCACGGGTAACCACAGGAATTCCGATGAGGTTGGGGTCAGACAATTCTGCCTGTTTGAATGGTATAAGGAACTCTGTTGGTCATTCCTTAGTTATTTCTTCCATGTTCTCCTCTGTGAGATTATAGTAGGATTGGAGTTCTTCTTTATTTTCATCTACGCGCGTAGTGATATAAATAAAATGTCTATCCACACGGAAGTTCGCAAGGGCCCTGAACCCAGGGATGATTTTAGGGGCTAAATTTCTTTCATGGGCTAATTTTCCATGGTTTTTCCCAAAAAGAGATTCGCTATTCTAAAAATCTGATGCATTGTTCAATTCCTCTACCTCTTTCCTCCTTCTCTTCCTTCGCTACTTTTGGGTGCATCATACTCTTCTACCTGCAACCACAGGAATTCCGATGAGGTTGGGGTCAGACAATTCTGCCTGTTTGAATGGTATAAGGAACTCTGTTGGTCATTCCTTAGTTATTTCTTACATTTCCTCCTCTGTGAGCTTATAATAATATTGGAGATCTTATTTATGTTCATCTATGTGTCCAGTGATATAAATAAAATGTCTATCCACACGGAAGTTCGCAAGGGCCCTGAACCCAGGGATGATTTTAGCCAAATTTCTTTCATGGGCTAATTCTCATGGTTTTTCCCAAAAGAGATATTCTGCCATTCTAAAAATCATTCGGCCCAAATTTAGGATAAAATTATTTACCTTAAAAATCACCAAAACTTATACAAACTATATAGAATCCAAATGAACATTTACAAAATATCACAAAACATTTATAGTTGGTATGAAGGATTACTAAGATTCACCAAGGTTTCTACATTTTAAAATAAATTTCCATCCTTAAAATCATCCCTACCTGAAACTCTGCAGGGAGTTCGACGTCATGCGAGGGAAAGACTCGATATCCCTCTTCAACTGCAGGTAATAGGTGTGGAAAACCATGTTCAACTGCCATTTCTTTGTCATGTCGTTTGAATACCAAAGCGTAGTGAACTTCACAGCTAGTGGTTCAGACGACTCAATTTCAGCGAAGGTCGCACCTTTCAGCCTATCCCAAGCAATGAAGGTGATGAGGATCAGAAACCAACTTTTCCTAAGCTTCACAATAGTCTTGTTCTAATTGGTTGGTGAGGTAGCTTGCCCAGTTCATTTGTAGCCCTTCAATGCATTTTCCCGTGAGGTCAACAACAAAACCTATGACCTGCGTGGGTCAAATCTTCCTTACTAGCTTACCAACGATCAACTAGTTGGCTAGGTGCACTACACCATTCTGGATGGAGGCTAACTTGTAGCCCCACTTCCCCTTCTCCACATCGCCATAGGTATCTTTGATTCTCTGCGCTAGGGCACGATCTGCAGCCTTCTCTGGATAAAAGTCTTGTGGGTCTGGTCCTTGCATACTCAACTCGATGATCTGATGGATCAATGCCGGATCAATGGTGATGCGTTTGTCCAGAAACAAATAACTGACATGGAATCATGATAGCAGGAGTTTAACGGATGCATTGACCTCATTATGCCTTCCAAAGTGTAGTATTTTCATTACATTCAGGATGGTGGACCTCGCGATGTCCATGGTCCACGGCTGGGGGATTATCTTCGACTTCTTCCCCTTTGTTTTGGTCAAATACTTATGTGGTGTTAGCATTCCATGGTTCTTGCAATCTCCCAAGTTGAAGTCATTGATCTACAATGTCATAATTTGTCCTAGTTGTGGTCCAACTGCACATATCCCCTTCAGGAGGTACGCAGTGATCAAAGTGTAGTCGAAGTCCCTTGGGACACTGTCACAACTAACTGTGCCAACCAGAGGTGGGATGTAGTTGGGTATGATAGATGGAATGAGCTTCACGTTCGCCAAGTCATCACGATGCTTTCTCTTCTTATCTATCGTAGTTCTAGAGGGTGCATATCGACATGAAGTTGATGGAGAGGCTTGTACTCCATTCTAGAGTGTCGTTCTAACGGTCAAGACGCCTCCAACGATCATATTTCTTTTCCATGGAGAAGTGCCAATCTACACTATTCTTCTATTCTGACTAAGTTCAAGTTCTACAAATGTTCCTTCTACGAAGTCTTCTCTGGGACTTCCTGCAATTTTTCTAACTTTGATTTCTTCTTCCTAAGATTTATAGCTTTCTTTCCTGTGATTTGAGTCACTAGGTTCCTTTTTCCATTTTTATTCTTATCGCGTCTTGGCATAGTAACTTCACACTGCTGAGGATCTTTCACAGAGTTCGAGAGTAACACTTTTTTTCTTTCTAGAGTAGGTGCTCTACTCTCATGTATGGACAAGTGTTTCAAGTGTTCCTATTTTATTTCAACTTCAAAAGCCAGATATCTGGCCTTTAGTAGCTTCAACTTGTCTTCATGTTCTTCCAATAAGTGCGTTATTCTTCTAGAAATGAAATCCCTTAGTTCTTGTTTTTTCTATTCCAGAGCTTCCTCTTCTTCTTTCTTGAGGAACTAATCTTTCTCAATCCAAGTTTTTCCTAGAAAAATAACAAATGGGGCATTGTTCTCAACAGACTTAAAGACCTTGAATTCTTCCTCTGTTGAAGTTCTATGAGCACTCATAGATATTTGGGTAAGTCTTTCACATAGGGTTATCAACTTTCCTTTAAAAAATCATATTCCTTGCAATGAAGGAACCATAGAAGGCTTCCCTAAAATTTCCCAAGTTATTTCTTTCATGATATTCACCTATGTTTCCTCATCCAGAACACAGTCTATGTTGAAGTGTCCTATTCTTGTTTCTATGCACTCCTTCTCTTTTAATATCTCTGATAAGTTGATGTCTCTGTGATCATTCAGGGATTCTTTCATCTGTAATAATATAGTCTCTTATTATTTCTGGGGTTCTATCATATTCTTAGTCTCTTAACCTTTCTCATGGTTTTCTTGTCTCATATTCCTCTTTTCAACTTTAGCAATCATTGTAGGGAAATCGAAAACTTCATGGTCCATAACTTTACAACAAAGACAACTAGGACCTCTATTTCACACTGGGATCACAGTATTGAACCTGCAAAAATTTCTTTCTCGTATCCTGCATCCATTTTTTAGTCCAAACATTCTTTCTATCCATAGGAATGACATATCTTTCACTATTTCTATCAGGTCTATTCATATCAAATCTTCTTTCTTCTAGCTGTGCCCTAGTTTTTAGGTTAGGACAAAATCTGTCAAGCATTCCCAGATCCATTCTTTCGAAACAAAAATTTTCACTTATCTTACCTTTATCAGAGAACAAAGCTTTAAAATATTACCTCTTTTCTTTAGATCCAATTCCTTTCTTAGCACAGAGATTTAAGATATTACCTCTTTTCCTCAAATCAAACTTCTTTTCTTTGTGTAGAGCTTCGTAGTCAGTAGAATATTGTGCACTACAACAACAAATCTACGCACAAAGCTTTCTTCTTTTCTTCATTTCCCAACAATCACAGTTTTAGGTCTCGACAATGGAACCATTTGTTGGCACAAGGGCAGACCTGGGATTCAACGCTTCAAGAATGCACCAACAAAACCCTAACTACCAACCCTTTCGACAACACCTGCAAAGAAGGTGAAGTCTCACCTGAGGTAGAGGCAGGGGTGGTTACAGGACTCAAGTGTTTACAACCTAGCTGGGACACAGATCTATGATCACAGTACTTAACAAAGCACTTAGCGGTTAACATTCATTAGCATTTAAATCTTATTCACATCGTAGGTTGAAACCTTAATTACAGAACAACACGGTAATCAACAAGATCTAACATGTCCAAGCACTTAGCACATAGAAATAGATCAGATCTAGCACTCATTCACACCATTAAGAACTAAGCTACTATATCAGATGCATCTAACAAACAGATTACAACACTAAGCATAAATCACAACAATCTCATAAAAACCATAAGGCATAAATCAATCACAACAGAGAATATATGTGGTTCACCCCAGTGTTGTGCTATGTCCACCAACTCTTTTTATAATTTATTGTCTTTTGTCAATCATCTTACATGCATAGAGCCTCAAACCCTACTCTACATAGGACATGAGATCTGTGTGCCCCTTGCCATATCCTCCTTCCCCGAGTTAGGTCATAGCACAAAGCCTTCTTACATAGTGTACACACAATCTTCTTACAATCACTTGCACTTAGCTTTACAGGTCTCAACACATAGTATGCACAAAGCTTCTAGATCCGCACTAAGACGATTCTACTAGGTCTAGTCCTTCTTATAGTCACTTGCACTCAACTCTGCAATTTCTCAACACATAGTATGCATGAAGTATCCACAACTATTCGCACTTATCTCACCACAACACTTATCTTACAACTGACTTAGCACATTATCACATAGCCTCCCACCTACATCGCCTATCTATCTATTTATAAATTAAAAAATGGGCCTAAACATGGGTAAACCCATTGGACAATATCCCATACCCATTACATAAACCCTAAACCCAAAAATCCTTGAAAAGCGGGCAAGATCCTACTATCTTTGCTTCTCTTTGTGCTCCACCTTTGACTAGTCTGTCGAAGTCCCAAAAATGGTCAAACATGACCAAGGTTATTCAAACTTAGACAAGGGCCAACAACACTCCATTGTGCACTCCGCTCTTACCTTGTCTTATTTCTTCTTCTGTTTTGCATATCCTCCATAATTAGGATTTTCATGAACACTCTTATCTAAAATGCCTATCCAATAGACCCCCAACACTCACCTATGGCTTGTCAAGAGACACTCAGGCCTATTTCACTCTCCTCCATGCTTCAATGAACTTTTAGGAGGCATCCATTGTTTTCATAACATCCTTTATTATTTATTCCTATGTTCCCAAAATTTCCTCTACACCCTGCACAGTCAGGGTCGTGAGATTCTCTTTTGTGTCATGCGCTACTTGCTTCACTTTTCCCTGCATAGTTTCCAACTCTCTTATCACCCTTAGTGCTTCATCTTATAATGGTCCTAATCATTATTGAAGGATATTCTACCATTCGCTTAACTTTTCAATGGCCCTTCCTCTGATCTACACTTTAGTGTTATTCTGGATCCTTCCAAGAGCTACTCCAATTGTGCTAATTGTGTCTGCACTTGCTGATGTAGTTCTACTTGTTTCTTTGTTTCTTCCTCAATTTCCTCTTCTGCGACATCCCATACTTGGTAGCCAATTATGTCGATGTCACCATCTGTCAAATTATAGAAAAGGGGTACCTTGTGCGCTTTGATATTTTTGCATGGAGTTTTGGTTGGACCCTCCCCCTTGTATTTTGTTTTGATCCATGCTCTTGGGACTTTACACTATTTTATCCCCGATGTTATCGCACAAAATGTAGGTTGGGAAAAAAAATTATCCCCTTAGCAATGACGCCAAAATATTATCGCACAAAATGTAGGTTGGGAAAATACGAACCCAAACCACAAGACATCAGCAACTAGGAGAATACCTACCCACTCTCACCTCAAACAGGTACTCCCGTCACTTTAGAGGTGAAGTGATCACCTCAAAGGGGGAATCCTAGGTGACCCTAGGGGGAAATGAAATGGAAAGTGATGCTTATTAGTGGATGCCCCTATAGGTCAAGTTTCTATATGCAAATTATCTTGTAAATGAGTCTCAGTAATGGTTAATAGTTTCCAAGAAGTTTATGTACGTAAAAATTATGATACCTACCCTTGACAAAAGAAACACCAAGTATACAAGCTATATGTTAAGTGGAAAATAAAGTTAAGCTCATTTTACATATTCGCAGTAGTCAAAAAATATATATATCAACGAATAAATGACTATTAGAGCTGCTAAACAAGATACCTAAAGTCGAACAAATGATGCAATAAATGAGCTAGTGAACACAAGTACAACTCAAGTAATAAAGCATGTAATTTAGCATCAATGTAAGGTGGTTATAGACAAGTATTGAAAATATTTATTTGCAGCCTTATGTATGTAGAAAACAAGTTGTTACATCAGAAAAATCAGCCACCAAAACTTGCGAAAAATCCACCCAAGAGATGTGTTAGGGCTAGTATATTATGTTGGAAAATTCTTAGCAAATTATGACGGGTGATAAGAGAGTAAAACCAACATTTGTGATGAGTTTTTTGTAACCCTGATGGATGTAGATTTCATTTTTAATAGTTGTAATACGTTCTTTTCTAAATAATATGCCTTAGTGGCTTAGAGACATGTATAGCATATAGGTTAACTTCCACTTAAGACAATTTCCATATCTCAACTTTTCATGATTACCAATGCAATAATTTGTTTCTCCAATGCACAAAGACAAGTTCCTTCCTATTGGAAAAATGGAGTCTCTTGATTAAATAAGTTGGATCAATTACTTCTTTGGGGTTGTAAGGTACAAATGTCATAAATAGAAACACTGGCTTTAGTTTTCTTCATGTATTCAATAGAATTGTACTCATAGCTTATGTAGTTGGGATATTCACTAAGTCCCTCCTAGATTAGGAAACATGGGTAGATGATTTGGATTGAGGGGAAGTAGTATTACCCAAAATCTGAGTGGGTGGTGTAACATTTATGAATGTTGGAGTAGATTTATTCGAAATTGTAGCAATAGTTACAGGTCCCTTTCCTCTTAAACTATAGTTCTTTTGGGTAGGTTGGGTGGCCTATAAATATCTTACTCATATCTATCATACTGCATCATTATCAAAGTGTGTTTCCCAATCCCAAAGGAACATGGTATCTTCCCTAGATTTGTCCCCTTTTTTACTATTTTCCTAAATGTCAACCTCTTTGGCTATCTTATCAGAAAGAAAATGTTGATCAAGTAACTAGTTTATAACTATAGTCATAGAGTTGATCCACTTGATATAGGTGTTTTTAGAATCATTAGATTTATGGTAGGTACAAAATATGTCCATCCCCAACTCCTCTAGATTTAAATTCATATTTAAGTATTTTGGAAGTTTGGGTTAGTTGTTATTTTTTCTATAAAACAATCTAAACAGTTTTTGGTTGGATTTTCATTCCCTAGAATTATTTTTTAGGTCAACAACTTCATTAGATAACTTATTGACCATCTTAATTACACCTTCTATATCATTGGGTTAACTTTTTGTAGGTTTTTTCAATGACAAAATTTTATTTCCTACAGTCATGGTATTATTGTCCTCTACTCCCAGGTTCCCTACTAGGGTGAGAATTTCTTTCTCCACCTTCTTGGCTTCCTAAAAATAAAATTCCAAACTGCTCTTACCATTCCTTTTGAAAAACATGGAAATAAATACATGCAAGGAAAATGTGTAACCACCACTACTCCCTTGGCTGGTTGGGAATTAATAGAATTTATTCATAAATTATAGTGGCGAAGTGTGGGTTGAAATATTTATTTCTTTCTTTCTCCTTCATTTTAATGGATATTATCTCCTTTAAAAGACTAGTTCGAGTTTTATCTTCACCCAACTTACTAATAAACTCCTTGAAATTATCCTAGCTTGTGATGGAGCCTATTGGTAAACTATAATACTAGGTATATGTTTTTTTCTCAAAGGTGTAGGGTAATATTATACATACCATGTCTTCATGTTTGACATTCATCAACCTTAAAGCAAGGGGGAAATTATTTATGTTATCTTCGGGAACATGTGAATTTTCTAGATCGAACTTGGGTAAGATTCTCTTGGGATGTTTCGGTAAATCAAGAAACTCCCTTCTCAAGTTTAAGGTACTTTTGGACATCCAACCAGGTATGCGAGTTGGTTATCTTCCATTTGATAAGCTATAAATAGTTATATAATTTCATTGGCTATTTGATTTAATTTAGGTTTATTAGAATGAGTATATTGAGGTAAAGACGAGGGTGATGTAGGGTTTTGATCCAAATCTTAGGAAACATATTGCAAGGTAACTTATACCAATTATTATATGGAATCAACCAGAATGTATTGAGGAGTTTCAATACACATATTATGAGTTATCCCCCATCTAGGAAAAAGAGATTCTACATGTATATCCCCAATATTTTGAGTGAATTCCTAAGTGAGATGATGTAAAGTATGGACTTTAGTTTTGGTAACAATGTACCATTTTTTAGGAGTTGACTTAGGGGTTTTGAAAATGGGATAAATTTCTTTGAAAGCAATTTCTAACTAGGTATTGTCACCTTTAGTATGGAAATGTTTAGGATAAGTTTCACGGGTTGAATTTGTATAGGTTTGATCATGTGAATATTAGATATTTTTAACAACCGTACAAGTCAAGCCCTCCTTCTCGATCTAGTTTCTATTAATGTGGGAAAAAATCCCTACAACAAACATGGGTTCTCCCCAATATGAAGTCCCAATTAAACCTCACATTATTTGGGATAATAGACCCATTCAATTTTTTTCCTAGAAACCATTAATTAAAAACAATGGGGTTTCTTGATGGAATGCAATATGCAACTACTCTAAGTGAAAAAATTCAATTATTCTAAACTAACCTAGCTAAGAGAAAAACTAACTAACTACATAGAAGGAAAGTTATATATTTCTACCTACACTTCATAAAACGATAGTTGTTAGAGAAAAAGAAAACCCACATAAACATGAATGATGAATGTAAACTTAGTAGTCTATAACAAGAAACCATTCACGACCATATGCCTACCATATTAGAAAAATAAACATCATATGATAAACATGAGTGTAATAGACATAAAATTCACTGAAGAATAGTCATCGCATGAAAAATATAGCCTTATAGTTGTATAATAGACAATACTAACAATAGAAATAGTTCATAGAGAATCCATCACACAACACCATTGATCCTATTCAAAAAATGGCCTTGATGGATTCTCCTCATTAAATTTCTTGAATTAATTCTCAAAATTACAAAAATGTAAGAGCCCTTGATATAAGGTGCTTCTGGACAGATATAGTCTATAGGTTGCAACTGCTTCTTGGTATTTCTTACATTCACTTTGATAGCTATAAAATTTTGAGTGACTCTATTTTTTCATTTTACTAAACTTTAGAAAACTATACACTATTTGCAAGAGACCATAATTGGCCTTATTATTTATGTTGAATATAAGCCACCCAAACCTCATGTTGGGAAGATATTTCTAATACTCAACTAAAAACCAATTGTGCTAAAGAGACTTCATAATATTTTGTATTTTGGACATAGGGCCCATATCTCTTTTTAGTGTTCTCAAAAAGGAATTTCTCATACTTATATCTCTAGAGGGCCCAACTATATCCTATTTTAATATGCCTTAAGTGATTCTAGTGACCTTCCCAATTATAATTCCTCTATTATTGACATGTTCTTCTAACTCTACCAAAACTTTATCTATGATCCTTGCTGAAACCTTATATCCAAATTATGGTAATTGGAATCATCCAATCATCCTCTTAGCGCCAACTGTGTGTAGACATTTTCAATTGCTAATCGATGCAAATATATTATTTTTAAGTGTAGTTCATGTTGTTTGGCAGTTAGCTAGAGCTGCATAGTTGACATGGTTCTCTCTTTCTGTCATCTTTGACAAGTTTGGAGGTATTTTTTATATTTTTATTTCCACTTCTTTGGCTTGTCCATAGACATATTTGTTAAAGTTTCTACTATTATTAGGTTACTTTCACTTTACTAGATAACAATAGCATAGATAGGATCACTGAGAGAAACACAATCACAAGAGTACACAAGCATTTATCCTGGGAAACCCTCATGGGAAAGAAAACCTAGAAAAAATTCCTTAATATAGATAGACAACACAATGCCAAGATAATGAACCAGACAACAGAGAATATCCAACACTGAGAAACATGCCTCTCTCTCTTCCTTCTTCCGACAACTAGTAACTGCAGCTTCCTTCAATACTTGTGCACTAGATGAGTGAGCCGAGTGTGTGTCTAAATGAGGTGTTTGACTCTCTTATGTATACAATTCTGGCACGTGTGAAAGTGTCTCTTCATTGGCAGGGCCAACTTCTTCTTCTGGATGGTTATAACCACCTTTAATATATTATGTGGCCTCTTTAATATATTTTAGGGTCGACTTCTTATTTAGCCTATTACAATTAGGGTTTGACCAATCCACAATAGGGGATTTGGTCAATTACAATACCCGACATGATCAATCCACAAAAGGGGATTGATCTAATCAATAATAAATATATTTTATCTTTATCCACAAAAGGGAATAAGAATATTCTTTACAGTTACACAATCTTCTAACACTCCCTCTTAACAAGAAGGATATTCTTTATCTTTTGACAGGTCACTGGATGTCGACATCAACTAGGTAGCAACATCCACTGGATAACATGATCAACTGGGCAACATCATCAACTGGATAACTAGAGGCATCCACTTGGTCATATGGCATCATGATCATTGAATGGAATATCTATAAATCATCAAAAGTTTTGTTCTCCTTATCTTCGTGCATAAGATACTCTTTCTTTCTTTCATCTTCATGCAGAAGATACTTCTTTCTTATCTTCACACAAAAGATGTCCTATGAGTTTTTCCATTCCTTTTGTGTTCTCCCTTCTCTTGTAGTCATCTATCTCACCCATCCACTGGGGAGGACTACTACCATAGCTTCACTCCTAGTCATCCCACATGAACTAGAGAAGCTAAGATGCTAGCCTGGGAAAGACTAAACTCCCTTTCCATGATCCACGTAAGATCACGACACAAACCTCAAGAGCCAACTAGCCATTCCACATGGTCAAGGTTTGTGTTCTAGGCTATTCAATCCTTGGCTAGAGGAGAGTATCTACCCACTTCCCCTTGGATAAATATCCACATTCCTCTCTATGAGGGTGGTCACACCCCTCTCTACGAGGGTATTCTAGCATGTCCATAGAGTATCCAAAACTCAACACTTGGAAAGAGGCCAAACTTGGAAAATTTCTCATTCCCCTTCTCTACAAAGGTCTATTCCTTCTCTACAAAGGTCTCTTCTCTTTCTCCTTCTCTACGAAGGTCTACCCGTGGGATAAAAAAAGAAAAAGAAAATCTCTTGTGGTCCAAAATATTTCAATGGTAGAATACCATGCTACCCATATGTTGGGCACCATCCATCTATTGGATAACTTTCATCTTGATCAAAATGTCTGGGCACCATCCATATTATTTTCTAAATACATCAAATCATGATCCTTCATTTCGAACTCGGAGACATGGCTCCCTCTTGCACCAAGCTAATAACTTCTAATTATCATCCTTGAAGTTTTCTTCTGTAATATCCTGGGTGCCTTCTTGAGTTCGAATATTTATTTCTTTCTGTCTTCATACTAGATCAACTTGCTCCCTCTGCATCTATAAGAACGGTACTGGAGCAACCTGTAGTTACCTGCATCTCATCCACTATATCTGAGTATCCATCTTTTTCTTCATCTTGAATATTTTTGTTCTGCATCCTTAGGAGCCTCCTTCTCCTATATAAATACTGGATATTTTTTGGTCTTCACTGACTGTCACCATATCATACGTCCTTCTCATGTTGTCTAACTTCTTCAAGTCACGGCATAATTTCTTTTTTCCGAGACTTGTTTACTTACAGTATGCTTTCTTTTTCACTCTCATGAGTGATCATACCTGAAATAAATATTTTATCTCTTTATCCTTTTCTTTGATAAGTTTTCATAGACACTGAAATAAAACGAGGTTAATTCACATTCTCACAAAAATCTAACTTGTAATGATAAAGTATTAAAGTAAACAAGATACTAAAAATAACCATGAATACTTATCTTTTGTTTTTGTCTAGGGAGGCTCCACGGACTCCACCATTTGCTATCTTTCTTCAGATCAACTATCTTCAACTTAAAGTACATAATCCTTAATTTATTCTAAAGTTTTCTTTGAGGGAGGAGATTCCTCTTCCTCTACCACATGTGCTTGATACTTTCTTTTCCCTTTTCCTTGATGACAATCATAGGAAAAGTGTCACAACTTTTGACAATTGTAGCATATGAGCTTTGAACCATCTCTCTTCTTATCTGGAACTCTTACGAAGTTAGCTTCTTTATTATTCCTCCTGAATGAACTTCTTTTGTTCTTTTGAACTGTAATAGCTTCCTCTTCGTCAACAATTAATCTTTTTTGTTGGTCTGCAAGTCTAGTTCTTCGTGTGTACAATCTGCCCATAACTTATCAAACTTGGGTAACCTGCTTCTTGCACACACTCCTTGTACAAAGGGAATCCAAAATGTTGGAAACCCATTTAGGGTTGTGGTTACTAGTTCTTTGTCACTAATGGAATCTCCAATAGTTGCAAGCTCATCTCTAATCTGAGAAACTCTCATAAGATATGATGTGACAGATTTTGAGTTGCCCATCTTCATATTCCGAAGATGATTTCTTAAGGTAAGATTATGGCTAATGTATTTGCTTTCATATAACCTGTTGAGTGCTTCATACATTTTCCTTGATGTATGTAGTTTAGATATATGAGGGATCAACTGATCCTTTACTGAATCTGACATGATTCTCTTTGTTTTCTTTCCATTCTTCTTATGCTTGGTCTTTTCCTCTTCTTCATCTGGTTCTGGTACACCCACTGTAACATGTTCTAGGAGATCATTCTCATCTAGGATCATATGCAACCTATGCATCCAAGATATTAAGTTTCTAGATCCTTCTAGCCTGTCTTCTACCCTCATGCTGGTAGTCAATCTTTTTTGCAGTAGAAACCCTAGCCCTTCGAGCTATAGAAATAATAAAAAAATCAAATTACTTGGATCTGAAAACTGAACTCACCAAAATATGCCCTGGACTGAGGCGAGTAGCCCGATGTGTTTAGATTTCAGAAAATTCAACTTTTGCCCCTTCAAACTTAATATGTGGATTTATGGACTGGTGCTTCTCATTTTCTGGTACTTTTGGTACACTGGTACACTGGTACTTATGGTTTTCTTGTACTTTGTGAAAACTAGGGTTTCACTTTCCAGGAGATMTAGCCACTGAAAAAGTGTGTTGAGGATGCCAAAATGTTCCTTGAGGTAGGGCGCACCTTTCTAAATGGATTTGAGGCTGAAAACCTTCTTTAATAAAAAACCTTAATTTTCATGTACRACAACAGTGACATTTTTCTTTTTCCTGTGAAAGATACTCTCTTCAGCTTAGATCTGATACCATGTTAAAGTTGTTGCTATTATTAGGTTACTTTCAATTTACTAGATAACAATAGCATAGACAGGATCACTGAGAGAAACACAATCACAAGAGTACACAAGCATTTATCCTRGGAAACCCTCAAGGGGAAGAAAACCTAGCAAAAATTCCTTAATATAGATAGCCAATACAATGCCAAGATAATGAACCAGACAATAGAGAATATCCAACACTGAGCAACACRCYTCTCTCTCTTCCTTCTTCCAGCAACTGGTAACTGCARCTTCCGTCAATACTTGCTCACTATATGAGTGAGTTGAGTGTGTGTCTAAATGAGACCCTGACCTCTCTTATTTATACAATTCTGACACGTGTGGAAGTGTCTCTGCATTGGCAGGGCTGTAACCACCTTTAATATAGTCTAGGGCCTCTTTAATATATTCTGGGGCCGACTTCTTATTTATCCTATTACAATTAGGGTTTCACCAATCCACAAAAGGGGATTTGGTCAATTACAATAACTGACATGATCAATCCACAAAAGGGGATTGATCTAATCAATAATAAATATATTTTATCTTTATCCACAAAAGGGGATAAGAATATTCTTTACAGTTACACAATATTTTAACAATATTAACTCCATACAACAACACTTTCTTGTCCTTGACCATGACTAACAATATAAGAAATTGTGTAGACAAGTCAAGGAATTATTTTAGGCTTTCATACAATCGCCTCAAGGTTGTTCTCATGTCCTACAAGTTAAAGGAACAGGCTTTGAATTCTATGATAGTGGTCTTGTCATATTTGTATCTCTTTACTTCTTATTCTAGGTATTAGATTCTTTCTTTGTACTCCTTTATCTCCTAGACATGTGTTGGAACATGGTTATAAAACCCTAGGTTCAAGTTATTTTAACCAACAAAACCTTGAGACACCATCCCTTTCGACATCACTTTCATGAAAGTGAAGTCTCACTCGAGTCAATTGTTGGGGCTGTAGGAACCAAGTTTCTGCATTAGTGAGGGAATGAGAGGTGATCATCTTAATCTTTCTTACTTATTTGTTTAGTGTGCATTATCTTGTGTTTGTTATTTCTTGGTTAATTATTGAATTTAGTTATATAGTACTATTATACTACATATTGCAACATAAACCATCTACTGTAGCATTCATACCTATTGCACAATGATCATGTAAGAAACAAATCTAGTCTAACATGCATAAAGGGAATATTCATGATCAATCACATAAAATACAACTAGACACAATAGTTAGCGTGGTTCACCCAAATTTGGGCTACGTCCATAATGGCTAGGTTATTTATTATTCTTGTTGTAATAATCTCAGGCTTGCTCACTGCGCTTACAATATATATCATGCTATATTTCTCTCCATCTTGGATGACCGCTCTGCAGTGCAAGCCTTCCTCTCTGCAACTTCTCCCTAACATTCAAACATAGGCTCGTTCATTATTAGTCTATTCTCTCACTCTTCTTCCATATTAACCTCAGAAAAGACTAGAATAAACCCGAATCTTCCCAACCCATTACATATTTACACGTAAATTCTAGGGCTCAAAACCCTACTTTTCTTATCCCAAAAACCCAATTACATATTTTTCTAACTCATGACAACTCGTGTTGACTTGTTGTTTGGGATTTCTTTTCCTTCTTTTACATATTCATGTTGTTTTTTCACTCTTGAATGTTGTTCCTCGTGCTTTTATGTGTCTTTCTTCTTTTGGCATGGCAAACTTCTATCCTTCCTTTTCACCTTCTTTCTTATCTTTCTTTATTCTCTGCTTTATTCTCCTACTTTATTCTCGGCTAAGAATGTTCTTACTGTGCACTACAATCCTGCATGTGCCTCTACTGTGCACTCCCGAGTCAAAATGTGCCTTTGTTGTGCACTCCACTCCTACCTTGTCTTATTTATTCTTTTGTTTTTCATATCCTCCATACTTAGTATTTTCATGAACACTCTTATCCAAATTCCTATCCAACAAACCCCCAACACTCATTTGTGGCTCCTCAAGAGTCACTTAGGCCTATTGTGCGCTCCTCCATGCCTCTATGAACGTTTGGGAGGCATCCTTTGTTTTCTTAACATCATTTATTATCTATGCCTCATTTCCAAAAAAATCCTCTACACCATACACATTTAGGGTCGTGAGATTCTCTTTTGTGTCATGTGCTGCTTGCTTCACATTTCCCTTCTCTTAACCACTTCATGAGGGTTTTGTGCCTCTTTTTCTTTGTGGCTAACTGTCACATCCTTAGCAGAATTCATTATTCTAGTAGGTTGATCAGGATTGTGAGGCTCTCCCTGTTTCTTGTTGGAACTTAGGTTGTATATATTTAGATTGCCACTGGTCCTTTCCCCTTTTCTCAGCTCATTTAGTTGGCTACCCATGAGAGCCTCTTCATATGCAGATTGAGTTAAATGAGGGGATGAAGAGGTGTCACCAAGACAATACATTTTAGGATCTACATCTTCTTCTCTCCTTCTTCATCAATAACAAGGTTATTTTGGAGAGGGGCTTGGATTATTTGATCATACCTATCCCTATTTATTTGATCTATTTGGATGATCTGAGGGGAATTATTAGGTCTTATGAGATTACCCCTATTATCTACATTCTAGGGGTTCCTATATCTCTGCTTTCCTTCAAATTTCAATTTCTCCATTTTTGCAGAAAGTGATTTTACCAGTTTTGTCAATTCATCCAGTTGAGGGTAGGAAGTAGAGGAATCAGAGGTTGAATCTCTAGTCCTAACTTTTCTTCTATCTCTATCATATTTACTCATAAGTTTGTTTGTTGTCAATATATTAGACTCTACTTCAAGGTTTTCATCTTTCATATCAGCTAAAGAGGTATCTCTTCTTTCTCTCAACAAAAGGAAAAAATCAAGGTCAAAAGAACTAGCATAAGTAATATTGGAAGAGGTTTATATAGGCTTTGTTTTAGTGGGAATCTTATTATATATCTTATTAAATATTTTTGAGAAGTCTGAAAGAAATTCCCCCTCTTTCCTCTTAAGTAACCCAAATTATGTAATATAATAAAGAAAATCATTGTTATTCCCCCAATGCCTCAAGAATGAATCATCCAGAGCCTCAATCCCCACAATAGATCTAGGATTCAAACCCCTAAACCATTTCCTATCCTCACCATCAAGGCTCTGTACAAAAACTCTCATTCACACATATTCATTTTCAATGTTAAGATTATCTGCATAACTATAAAAAGTTGAAAGGTGTTCTTCTGCAATTATGTCTTCCTACCTTGTGAACTTTGGCATGTACTTGAGGCAATCACGAACTGGGAGGGCATTCATAGGTTGAGGTAAAACAAGAAGGGAATATCTAGAAACCACTATGGAATCCATCCTGTTTCTAAGAAGATTAACACCTTCCATTGGGATGTGAACTATAGGAGAACAAGGGGGAGATTGAGTTTGGATAGGTAGCACTCCAAATGTGTTTCTAGGGGAAAGGGGAAATGGTTGAGTGTTGTAGGATAATTATGTGTGGTTCAATGGAAAATAAGTTTCCCCCTCTTTAGATACAATGACTTTGATAGGAGGAGGAGTAGGAAAACCCAAAGTGGGAAAATATTTTAAGCTTCTGGGTCTAAACCACTTTACAATATCAAGGGAAATGGGGGTTTCAAAAATTTCTCCTTCTAAATGAAGACTAGAAGGGGGGAGTTCAAAAAGAAATATTTCAAAATATAAACTTCTGTAAACTCCAACAAATGGTATAAAAGGAGAATTAGATACAACTACTGGAGTTTTAAAAGAAGAATCATGTAAATTACCAAAACCACCTGTTACAACAGTTGAAAGCCCTTCTTGTGAGGTATTTCCTTTCTCGATAATATTTTTTGGGTCAGCTTCAGGTATTTCCAGAGGCAACTGTGGAGTTTACCTCATGTGTCTGCCTTTAGGAGGCACAATTGAAACAGTGGAGTTGCTAGGTGCAAGTTGCAATCTTCAAGGTACTTATTTTTTATGCACCTTCGAAATAAAATTTTCTTTGTCGTTCAATCCCAGGGAAATGTATTTAATTTGTTCCCCGACAATGATGCAAAGAATGTTGGTAGTGAGAGTCACCCTCAGATTCCAAGAGGATAAGCCTAGTACCCATCAAAATGTTTGTAGAGGTGAGTTTATGAATGGATGTCAAATGGACAAATCTCAGTACAAGAATGTTTTAACACATAAATTGTGCAAGAAATTCATAGGGGAATGAGGTCGTCATTAACTTCATTCAGTGGTTTAAGGTTAAAAGTGAGAAGGGTGGACAAGTCTGCCATGAGCATCTGGCCTTCAAGCAACATGGTGAAGAAAAACTTAGGCACAAGAGCACTCTTGAACTTAAGTTTCAGACACAGAAATATATCATAGCAACATAGTAATCAAACCTCCATTAATATGCGACTACAACAACTCATCTGGACCCTCCATGCACGAGCATTTCAACACAAGAGGAAACAAGGTAACAAAGGAAATACTAAAACATGTCACAAAAGTACTACAATCAAACCTACATTACAATACAACTACAACCCTCGTCTGGATCCTCAATGCAAGAGTGTTTCAGCACAGATTAAACAAGATGATGAAAGAAACTGACTTCTATTAATGCGAAAGTCTCAAGTCTCATACATAACCAGAGAACAACTATGGTATAAAAATATTACAAAATAGGGAGCTCTACTCAACCATTCGAAATAATCTATGGTAAGAAATGAAATTAACAAGAATGAAAAAACTATCAACTGCTAGATAATCTATTTGGGATCATCTAAACTAGTCAAACAATATAGATAATTTTTTTTGGGTCAAGAATCCATTCCCATAGTATAACCAGTTTAGGGTCTAAGAGTTCTTACTTCTATCTTACAATCTCTAATTCCCAACTTTTTTTTTTCTTTTTTTTCTCTCCTAAAGTTACCTAATTGCGGAAATCATAGGCTCTGATAGCAATATGTAACATCTGATAAAGGTGTTACCTAAACAAATATATTTTTTATTAAGACTATATATACATCAAATATGCAATATATAAAATCATTAAAGAACATGAAACTAACCAACAAGGCATAATAGAATATTCAAATAACTAGTAATCCATATAACTAACAATGCACAATTAATTACTCAAATTCAAGATACATGTAACCTATAACATATAATTTCAAGGTTGAACCAATTGTGCTCCATCTCCCACCAACAAGATTCCATGAATAAGCTTCAATAAAAGAGGGGAAAATCACTCCAAGGGTCTATTTTCCACACAACCAATCCAACCACCTTCAAATTTTTTCCCTGAGCAAGCATCAATATCAATGAGGTAATGAAATCACAATCCACAACAATTTTGATGAATCCAAACCAAAGGTGATCGAGGGAAAATAAATCCAAGCTTACAACAATTCAATCTAGGTGTGGTCAAGAGGCCTATGGACTTGCAGCACCCTCCAAATCCCACAATATTATGGACTGCAAATTTCTTACTACCACCTTCAACTCGTCATGACAACCATGACAATAGTGTTTCCCCTTCATTTGGTGATTGTAACCGCAACAACAATTGAATCCTTCCCTACCACCTTCATTTGGTGATCACAATCACATAGCATTTTCATCTTGGGATTTGGGCCCAAAAGAAAATAGAACAAGGAGCCATGCATATTGAAATTTAGCAAATCTTCAAGTTGCAAGTACACTCCCAACCCCTTAATCTGCATAGACCTAGTTGGTATATACATAGTTCTTCCCAATCAATCATTTTCATAACACAAGTGTCTATACCATCCTTAGTTCCACAAATCGTTTCCCCATGAGCCAACCAACCCCTACCATGGGAAAGAATTTTCCTTTATAATTCCTCTTAATGTACCATCTTCCCAATACTGTCTCTTGACCTTCCCTTCTTCCATGCAAAGGAGAATTTAGGCTTGAGGGTGAATTTACAAGTGTCCAAAACAAGTAAAGAGTGAAATGCAATCCTTTACCCTTTTACCCATTTACCCAAGTCTTAGTTAACTTTGGAGGTCATTTCCACAAGTATTTTCCCATTTTCCAGGATTGTAGGAACTAGGATCAAATATTCATCTTCGTTGAGACTAGAGCCCTTCCCTTGAGTGAATTTCCCCTTTTTCCACCAAACCTTCAATCTGTAACAGATCATTCCATCAAAGATACCAACGTATAAATACAACATAGTCATAATCAATTGCATGACGTATCTCATTAACAATCCATCCACATTATGCACATCATAAAAAGTCATCTCATGAAGTATCTCTTCAAAAAAGCATCCACATTACCGACATCATAAAAATTCATCTATGTAATCATAATGAAATATCTATCTAGCAAGGAAAGCACATAAACCACATCATTACAAGACATCTACGTAATCATAATGAAATATCTCTCTAATAGGGCATCCACGTAACCCACATCACACCAAGGAATCTAAATAATCATAATGAAATATATATCTAATAGGGAAACCCCATAACTCGCATCATAGCAAGGCATCTACATAATCTTCCCAATCAATCATTCTCATAACAAAAGTGCATATACCATCCTTAGTTCCACAAATCATTTCCTCATAAGCTAGCTAGCCCCTACCATGGGCAAGGATTTTCCTTTATAATTCCTCTTAATGTAGCATCTTCCCAAGATTGTCTCTTGGCCTTCCCTTCTTCCATGCAAAGGAGAATTTTGGCTTGAGGGTGAATTTGCAAGTGTCCAAAACAAGGAAAGAGTGAAATACAATCCTTTACCCTTCTACCCATTTACTCAAGTTAACTTTGGAGGTCATTTTCACAATTATTTTCCCATTTCTCAACCTGTAATAGATTATTCCATCCAAGATACCAACCTATACATACAACATCATCATAATCAATTGCATGAAATATCTCATTAAAGATCCATCTACACATAAATCATAATGAAATCTCTTCAACATAGCATCCACATTACCCACATCATAACAAGTCATCTATGTAATCATAATGAAATATCTTTCTAATTGGGCATACACATCCACATAACCAACATCATAACAAGGAATCTACATAATCATAATGAAATATCTAATCTATCTAGCGAGAACCACATAAACCATCATGATATAGGGCATTCACATAGCCTGACATCACACCAAAGATCTAAATAATTATAATGAGGAAATATGTATCTAATGGGGCAACCATAAATAGCATCATAGCAGGCATATGCATAATCATCATAATGATATGAAGCATCTTATTAACAAGGCATAAATCATGATAACATGAAGTATCTTAGTAATATGGCATAAATAATAATAACAACATATCATATTAAATCTTTATCAAGGTTCATCAAATATACCCAACCATCATGGAAAATATGTAATATTATCAACAACATTCATAGCATGGACACATGAATAAACATATTATCTTAAGTTTGCCATTAAGAACTAATCATGATAATCATTGTCCAAAAATTACCAATGTTGCATAGCTATTATCAAGAACATTTAATGCTTGATAAACCGTTAATTAAGGAAATATCAAAACTTATCCTAAACTAAACCATCTCATAGGTGTGTAGTTATGTCTTAAATAGAAGCATTGAGGGGATGGTGAGTCCCCTAATTGCACAAATAACCTGCGACTACCAAATCTTCCATTACCATATTCCTAGGGAATAACTACTTGGGATCTCCAAGATATACTCCTTGTATGCCTCATGAGGTACAAATGCTTTGAAATTAAGGTCATGGAGAAAGTCAACTTGTCTCATCATCCTTTCCTCATGCCAAGCATCGACCCTAGAAATATAAGCAAAAGAAAAAATAAGATAAATAAAATACAAGCAAATACATCCATAACAATATTTTCTCTTAAATATGCAAACAATCTTAAAAAACTTTGAAAACAAAATAAAAATACAAACAAATACATTCATAACAATATTTTCTCTTAAAAAGCAAACAATCATTAAAAAAAAAAAACTTTGAAAAGCAAAATGAATAAATAAAATACAAACAAATACATCCATAGCAATATTTTCTCTTTAAAAACCAAACAATGATAAAAATCTTTGAATATCCCAGTAAGTTAACTCCTGCTGACTTCCAGCACTTACTAGGAAGCCTGTTTAAAAGCTTCATTACTACATACAATACTATGGACAACATGCCACCAAAACTTTTTCATAGTCAATGTTAACCTAACAAACCTATCATAATGTTTAAATATTATGAAGTAAAATTAATTAAAAGAAAAAACATCCAGCGATAGGAAAGGAAAACATGTTTTCAAGCTTATTGTGACCATATTAATAGGAAATAAAAATGAAGAAGATGAAAAACATTCAATGATATGAAAGGAAAAACATGTTTTACCAGGCTTGTTTACCATATTAAGGTTTATGGTATGTATCTTAATATATCGAGCTCTCCTCTGGCTCGTTCCAAGTACTCTCTTCTAATTAAAATTTCAATTCGCCTTTTAATTTCTTTGAAATCTGAGTTGAATAGCCTTCCAATTTGTTGACGACATTCACTCACCAGTTGTTTATAATGTAAAACTTTGTGTAGTTTCATAATGCGCACTATTGATGCATCAATAACAAAACCTCTGTCGTGATAAGTATTCTCAGTCCCATGTGTCTTCTCATCCGGCAGTGGCAGTGGCAGTTGTTTTATCTGTAAAATTAAGATTGATTTCAAAATAATTTTGTATCTGGATTCTTAAGAATAATTTTGTACTTGGCACATGCAATTGAATATAACAGTCTAACAATTTCTTCGTCCGCCAAATTCAAGTGAGTTCTGATGTTGGAATAGCTCAACTTTTCAGAGGCATTGAACAACAATAATATTGTTGTTTGGCAAGTGGTTGCTATCATTTCTATTGGCCCTCCACCAAACCTACCAATTATAGTACACGTTCCCCAGCACATGTTGGGTTTCTGTTGAATAAAAATCTTTGAATACTTCAACACATCTAACCAGCTCTGAAGGTACATTAAGCTGAGAACTCTTGTATGTTGTCCAAAATCCGGTTTTCAAAACTGTCACAGTAAACTCTATTCCCGGATGGATATTTCTATTATTGTTAAGATACGTTTGGAATCTACTCCGACTCTCCCGTGATCTTGTCAAATCTGTAAGCATGCCCCTCTTCTTCGATGTCAATTCGACACGACATTTCTGCATCAGTTTTGACAATGTGCTCTGCTCAAGATCAACACTTACAATTTTGTCAAACATAAACCTCAGAGCTAGCCTTTTCCTGTATAATTGTGCAAACATATCTTTATCACTGATATAATCTAAAAATTCCACAACATTTTCAATTATTTCGTCCCTGCTTAACATTTTCTTAGAGAAATCCTTTTTCAGTACGCTATGACATAATGTGGCCAACCATTCTGCACTGGCAGTTCCCGCAATTACTTTATTGCAGAACACCTCAAATACTTCTTTTAAAGCCCTATAAACAGTAATTCTATGTTGAAAAACATTCACAGCATATTTCATATGCTTGTCACGTAGTTCTATAACCATTTCCACGAATGAAGCGACTCCTTGCAACAATAGACTTGTATCCCTTCTCCCAGCGTCATGGTTTAGAGCATCTCTAGCTTGTTTAACAAGTGGAGTTACTTCATTGATAACATACTGCTTAAAAATATTTGCAATTGAATCCCAGTCATTATGTATTCTATCAAACAACATGTACATCCTCAAAAGATCTCCATTCATATGGTCTCTAAGAAAAGCAAGGAAGCATGAATGATCATCCTTCAGAAGATGTGTCATATAACAGGAAAGGAGTTCGTTTTCTACTTTGTGTAGTACCTTCTGCTCGCTGTTTCGATGCAAATATCTGGCAACTATTTTCTTTTCGCTTATCAGACATTCTTCGATCCTTAACGTATAGTCCTTATATGAATCTTCTAAAATCCATGAAACGGCCTTCCGAGAATAGTAAGCTCTAGTATGTTCCAACATGGCCACTTCAAAATCATTTGTATAGAAATCTTGATCATACAGTGTGCAAGCTTGATCATAGAAATCTTGATCATACAGTGTGCAAGCTTGATCATATACTAGTTGAAGCCTCTGAGTCGTTCCATGAGTTTACTTTGGATGGCATGGACCTTTTTTTGAACCATGCATTGTTCCTGGATCGTTTCATCCTCTCGACTGCTAGAAATGGCTTCAACTGTGCTTTCACTATTGCTACTTGTTGCTTTGCCTCATGTAGCTGTGACTGGTTTAGTTGCCCAGGGGTCTTGTGCAAGGAGTTCACCGTGAAGTATACGCGCCATTGTTGAGTTGTTTTCATTTTAAGGCCAATGCCTTAATTCTCTAGACTACGCTCCAAAAATTTTTTTCTCTTTGGTCTCTCACTTCCTGCGGAGTGCTTGAAACTGCTTATAATTCAAGTTCTATGACTCTTTGTTGGAGTTGCTGAATGGCTTCAGCAAGGTTCCCCCTTGACTCCCTAAGGTCTTCTTCATAATTTCCTAAGCACGGTGAAGTGCTTTAGTAGTAGCTTCTTTAAATCAATATCTCTGCGAGCATTGTTCTTCTCATACGTATCTGCGCTTTATCATCTATGAACTTTTCCTAGAGGTCATATTTCTCTTATTGTTACGCAGCACAAGCGTTGCTTTATGAAACTCCTCTTTCTTTCTTCAATGCCTTTGTGGCATTCTCTTTTTATTCATGTAGCGGACATAAAACTTGTTGCTTTGCCTCCTGGAGCTGTGACTCTAGTTTCGTTACTTCAGGGTCTTGTGCAAGGTTCTCGTAAGTATACGCACTTCGACTGCTGAGTTGTTTTCATTCTAAGGCCAATGCCTTAATTCTCTAGACTACGCTCCAAAAATTTTTTTCTCTTTGGTCTCTCACTTCCTGCGGAGTGCTTGACACTGCTTATAATTCAAGTTCTATGACTCTTTGTTGGAGTTGCTGAATGGCTTCAACAAGATTCCCCACTTGACTCTCCCCTAGGTCTTCTTCCATATGTTCTAAGCCTGCCACAGAGTGAAGTGCTTTAGTGACTGCTTCTTTAAATCCAATATGCTCTGCGAGCAACTGTTCTTTCTCCTTCTGTATCTGCGCTTTATCATCTATGAACTTTTCCTAGAGGTCGTATTTTTCTTGTTGTGCAACTCGACGTTGCTTTATGGCTTCCTCTTTTTCTTTCTTCAATGCCTTTGTGGCATTCTCTTTTTATTCCTGGACACGCCAAAGGCGAGCATCGGTCTCATATACTAGTCTTCGCAGATGGGCAGAATCATCTCCCAACTCAATACCTTCAGATGACAGATGCGCAATAGAAACTACGTGACTAGAGTAGAGGGATTATTGTTCCCCTTTTAGCTCTGCTTCAATCCGATCATACATTATTTCTTTTTTTTCTTCATTGCGATATAAAATATCTTCTGATGTTGATACGACGACGATGATG
>SNQJ01S0105661.1:53232-75753 GCA_010110895.2 Picea sitchensis | reverse complement strand
AGGTATGATTATATGCATGTTTTTAGGGTTACATGTTGATGATGTTATGTCATGATTGATACATATCATGAGTGATATGGTATATGGTTGAGGCACATGGTTTGGGGAGCATCTTATATATTGGGCACATTGTTTGAGATACATTTTTGGTATATGTATGAGGCATTCCTTGGTGACATTGATGTATGGTGAGATACATAGTTGATCCATAATATGGTGTTGATGTACATGGTTGCTGGTTTAGGAATATGGTATAGGTTATGGTGCATGGTTGATGAACGGTTTGGCACAAGTGTTGGTACACGCTTGATGTTTGGTATGGTACATGGTTGATGTTTGTGATGGTATGCTGGTGATATTGGTACATGATTGGTAGAGGTATGTGTTGGTGATGTTGGAAACCTGTTTGAGAAGTTTCCTTGGTATATGATCCATGTGAGAGGATCTGGTTGAGTATTGTTTGTTAGGATTGGACATATACATGTCAGTGGATGATAGATTGGTTCACATATTGGTTCAGAAAGTGGTTCATATATTGATTAAGAGACTAACTCAGATACATTTGGATGATTTTTATAATGACATATTTGAATGCTTAAACTTTGAATTCTTTTGTATATGTCATTGATTTATAAGAGGAAGCACCAATGGACAAAAAATCCAAAAGGAAGCAGGTACATGAAGACCTACATTTGATCTACATGACATCTTGTAGAGAATTCAAGGGGAGAAAAATAGTCAAATAAGAGATCAGAAGAGTGAATATAGAGAGAGCATCCCCAAGAAAAGCTCAGACAGAGGGAAAAACCCCATAGAGAGTTACGCTTTTTCCTAGGATATCAAAGGGGGAGTAAGAGAAGGATCCAAAGAGAAAGAACAAAAACATGTGAAGAGAAAGAGAAAAGGCATGAAGATAGGGAGATCATCTCCAAGGGAGATACTCTTTTCCATTGATGTCAAAGGGGGAGAGATAGAAATATTGATGCGGAGCGATGATCACAGGGGGAGCATGAGAATGGTGTTTCCATGTCTAAGTGTCTCCATGATTGTTGGTGTTTCCATCAATGCCAAAGGGGGATATTGTTGGATATTTGGTTTGGACAGTTCGTTGTCATTGATGTCAACCGTTGAATATTTATGTCAACCCTTGGAGAAGTCTAGAAACCCCATAGATGTGGATGATATTTTTGGATAGTTGGTTGTAATTTGTATGATTGAGATTCATGGTGAATTAGATGTCATTGATGTCAGTTGATGCCAACAATTGTGTTGGATGCACTTGAAGAATTCTGGTAGCCCTATAGGTGTGGTAATGGAAATCATAGTTAATCGAGGAATAAAGACATGAAGTTGAGTGTACTTGCAGGTAAGACTATAATAGATGGATCATATGTGTCATGCCATTTCTGGTGAAATATGGTATGCCATGTAGTTCCTCATAGTTGAAGAGATATGTCTTTGTGAAGTTGGAGGATCCTCAAGAATATTCTAGAAGCCTCTTGAAGGTCATCAAGAAGATTGACCAATCAATGTGGTTGCAACAAGAGATTGATTGTTGAAGGATCAATTATTGCATGGATTAATTAATTGTTGAAAAATATTAATTTTCGAAAGTTTAGTTGTTGGAAGATTGGTTTTCAATGATGTGAACCCTTGACCAAAGTTGTATGTCGAAGTAAAGTAGTTGTAAACAAAAGGTAACAAGTTTCATGTCAGTCACGTGTCAAAGTAACTGTAAATAGAAGATAATAAGTTTCATGTGAGTTGCATTCCATCATGAGTTGCATGGAAGTTTCATGTCATTATGAGATTTCTCTTTAAAACATATAGAATAGTCAATTTTAAATCACTTCTATGTAATCACTTATGAGAGCACAAGTTGGATATATGAGGTAGTGAGTCAAGAAAGAGAAGTCTAGTGAATTAAGGAGTTTCTAGGAGCCGAGAGTATAGAGAGGGAGTTTCATACAGAAATTCCCTGAGTATATCTGCAGGTTTCAGGAGGGAAAGCGCAAACATCTGTGGGATGTAGTGAGGAAAAGAGTGGATACTTGCAGGAATACAATTCATACAGTCATGTACCTATGAGAAAAATTTGTGAAGATCGGGGATCTAAAACTCAGGTCAGCTACATGATTGAAGGTATGTCTTCTCGTGTGTGTTAGGGTGAGTATTCTGAAAAAATCAAGAATAAGTATGTTTCAATGATTCATAAGAAATTGATTTGGAGAATTCTCTCATGGATCTTGGTATGAGGTGTGTGTGGTTGCAGTCTTGATGAGATATTGATATCACTAGAAAAAACATGAATATCAAACATACCAACAACAACAGGTTATTAGTGAGAGAGGTAGTGATAGATTTGTCTACATATATATTTTAGGGAAACTAGATGAGGTAAGGAAAGGGGGTTGCAACCTCCTTTCAGTTGGAGTTGGAAAATTAGGGAGTTGGAGCTTCCTTCAGGTTGCAACCTACAAACATGGAGTTTGTAACATACCCAACCACCCATAGGTCAGGCTATGCTACTTCAAGCCCTCTCTCAGACTTCTTTCTCTTACATATACCTTTCAATTTAATAAAGATGCATAAAATAAAGGAACTAAACGACATGAAAATCAATAACCAACAAGAATGCATATTCTAAAGATTGGATTCATCGATAAATAAATACACAGCGGAATAAATCATACACGGGTAAATAATACCATAACAGAGAGCACTTATATTTTATAAAATAAGACACCAACTAGTTGCAGATCAAGGAAGTTCCACCCAATCGTAGAAATTGTTGTTCCAAGTCTCAATAGCAATGTCACCCCTAATCCAGGGCTATGAATCCACAAGGACGGTTCCAGAGTGTTACTTGGCTTCACAAACTAGTCAACACTCAAGCTCTCATAGGCTTCCCAGCATCCACAACAATCCATGTACCCAACTCTCTTCCACCCAACTTGCACAAACCAGGAGAATGGACCCTCTCCCTTCTTTTCCACACAGTCCCTCAGGTAGTCCTTCTCCTTCCAGGGCTCCAATGTAGCTGGTTCAGAATATCCATGTCGATACTCTCAATACTTGCAGCTAGGAGTGAAGTTGGACAAAGACCACACATCTCAGACATGCAGGTCTTGATTCATGGATAGATTACACTAGCAGTCTCTACAACAAACAAAACCATGGTTGTTCTTCAACAATTTGTTTCCCCTTCCCAAGCCAAAGATGAATAAGGAAGATGAGTGCGGTGAAAGAGTGAATTGAGTGAAGACTCCATGAGAGGTGTGAACAATGAACATGTGCATGAATGAATGTATGAATAGGTGGAGCGAGTGAGGTGACCAACAATAGAACCAGAATGAGAATAGGAGTGAGAGAGAGAGAACACACCCCCCAACAGACCAAGGATGGGTTTATGTAACCCTTGGGAATCAATAACCTCATGGCCTTCCCCCAAGAAGCTCACGTAACTGATTTCCCCCATTAAAAAAAATGTGTAATTAAAAACTGAAATAAACACTTAGCCCCTCAAGCCCCCTATCTTGTGGAATCATAGCCCCATATAACTCTTGTCCTTGTTCGTCCAACATCCATCGATGTATTAATAATGATCAAAACATTACATTTGTTAGGCACGCTGGCCTCTTTTGATTGTTTGGGAACTCTGGCCTCTCAACAGTTTAACAACTACATTATTTAATATGGGGCTAAAAACCTGGGGTGTTACATCCCCTCCCCTTTATTTTGGAACTATCCTGAGTGCATATACAAAATAAAGATCAAAATCTCAAAATTTATTCAAAAATCTACGGGCACTCCACCCGCATGGAATCTTCATGCTCCCATGTTGCATATTCAGGACTGTAGTAGGTCCACTGAACTTTTACCAACTCTATAACTCAATTCCAGAGAATTTTGACTTTTTTGTCAAATATTTTCACTAGTTGGACCTGAAATTCTCCCTCTGTCTCTACCTGAATCAGATGCCAATCAATAACATGGTTAGGATCTTGTACATATTTCTTTACCAAAGAGACATGAAATACATTATGCACATTCATGGAAACATGCAATGCAATCATGTATGCAACTGGCCCTATCCTGTCCAATTTCTCAAATGGACCAGAAAATCTGGTTGTTAGCTTTGTACAACTACCCAAATTCAAAGATTCCTTTTGGGCTTTACTTTCAAAAGAACATGCTCCCCACTTTAAATTCTATTGCTGTCCTATTCTTATCTGCATAAAATTCCTGTCTATCCTGAGCTGCCTTTAAATTTTTCTTAATCTTAACCATCTGGTCTTCCATTTCCTTGAGTGACTCTGACCCAAGTACCACTCTACCTGTTGGGTTTTCCTAGCTCACTGGAGTATTGCATTTCCTACCATACAAATCTTCAAATGGGATCATATTCAGTGAATCTTGATACCTATTATTATAGGAAAACTCAACCAAGTGCAAGTAATCTTCCCACTTATATGGCTTATCCATCACATACATTCTCAACATGTATTCAATTACTCAATTGACTCTCTGTGTCTGCCCATATGACTATGGATGGTATGCTATGCTAAATTTCATACTTGTACCAAATCCTTTGAATAATCCCTTCCATAATTTTGAAGTAAACTTTGGGTCTTTGTCCGAGACAATTGTCCTAGGTATCCCATGCAACCTAGCAATCTCCCTCATGTAAATTTATGCAATATTAGTTGTTGTATGAGTTGTTTTTACAGGAACAAAATGAGAACCCTTTGTCAATTTATTAACCACTACCATGATTGAATCATGTTGCCTTGCTATCTTGGGAAATTTAGTTATAAAATCAATGGTTATCACTTCCCACTTCTTTTCTGGAATTGGTAATGGTTGTAGCAAATCCGCTAGGTGCCTATGCTCAACCTTCACTTTATGACATTCCATACATTTGGCGATGTAATAAACAACATCCTTTTTTATTCTCGACCAAAAGATCTAGCTTCTTACCCTGTAATTGTTTTCTGGTAACCGAGATGTACAACATATGGAACATTATGCATTTCTTTTAATACCACATTCCTGAGTTCTCTAGAACTAGGAACATAAACTCTATTTTTATGCATAAGTAATCCATCTTCCTTCATCTCATCCTCTTTCATTTTATGTTGTATATCTCCTTGTTGTAATCTTTTTTGTACTTGTAGGTAATTCTAATCTATAACAATGCCATCTAAAATTCTTCTCTTCAAGTCCGAGTGATGCATACTGACAATTGTAGCATGCATGAGATGCACTCTTCTACTAATTTCATCGACATGTTTATTTTATTTTCCTTTGATATGATTGATATCAAAATCATATTCACTTAAAAATTCCATCCATCTTGTTTTCCTGGCATTCAAAGTTGGTTGTTGAAAAATATACTTCAGACCATTGTGGTCTGTTCTCAATTCAAATCTCTTCCCCATGAGATAATGCCTTCACATATTCAATGTGTGAACAATGGAAACAAGCTCCAAGTCATGTGTGGCATAGTTACTCTCATGTTATTTAAGCTTCCTGGACTCATAACCGATGACATGTCCATTTTGAGTGAGGAATCCACCAAGCACTTCCTTACATGCATCTGTGCATACCACAAAAATTTCATCTAGGTCAGTAATATTTAACACAGGTGCACTAGTAAGTAGTTCCTTCGACAAATTGAAATTCTCTTCACATTTAGATGTCCATTCAAATTTAATTCCCTTCTTTTGAAAAGAAGCGATGGGATGAACAATCTTAGAGAACCCTACTATGAATCTTCATTAGTAACTAGCTAACCCCATAAAAGATCTGACTTTTGAAACATTCCTGGGTGTTGGCCATCCTCTAATGGCTTCAATCTTCTCTGGATCCACTTCTGTGCCTTGTTCTGAAATAATGTGTCCCAAGTAATGGATATGTTCTTGGTAAAAATAAAACTTACTCAACTTGACATACAAATGATGTTCTCTCATCACTTGCAATACCAGTCTTAGGTGATATTCATGCTCCTCTTCAGGTTTAGAATAGACAAGTATGTCATCCAAGAATACTATGAAAAAATTATCCAAATAATTTCTGAATATGCCATTCATTTACCTCAAGGTCCAATATGCCATTCATTTAGCACATAAAGACAAGTGGTGCATTGGTCAATCCAAATGGCACCACTACAAATTCATAATTCCCATACCTAGTTCTGAAGGATGTCTTCTTCCTTGATGGTATCTTGATGTCAAGTCTATCTTTGAAAAAATATTTTCTCCTCTTCGCTGATCAAAGAGGTGACCAATTCTGGGTAGAGGGTACTTGTTCTTTATAATGGACTTATTCAGCTGTCAAAAGTCAATACACAACCTCAAGGTCCCATCTTTATTTTTGAAAAAGAGTACCAGTGCTCCCCAAGGTGAAACACTTGGGCATATGTACCCTTTCTTCAACAATTCCTCCAATTGCATTTGTAATTCTTTTAACTTTGGTGTACTCATTTGGTAAGGTGTTTTTGAGATCAGGGAAACTCATGACACTAAATCAATAGAGAAATCTATCTCCCTTTTTGATGGCAACCCTAGTTTTCTTGGAATACATCCTCGAATTCTTGTAGTACTGGGAAATCTTCGAGGCTTGGCCCCTTTGTATTTTCTGTCTCCTCCACATAGGCTGCATATAATTGACATCCTTTTCTGAAACATCTCTTCGGCTGTAAGACTGAAATATCTCTTATAGAGATGGGTCTTGGAACTCCCTTCACAGTGCTCTGTTTTCCATCTCCATCAAGACATGTAAATGCCTTGCTATGACAATCGAGGAATACATGATGCTTGTCCAATCAATCCATTCCAATTAGAATATCATAAGACCCCAATGGTATGATATTTAGATCAAAACTAGTATTCACACCATTAAGACTTATGCAACAACCTATGACCATATCCTGGATTCTACTTTTGGTTCCAGTGGCTAGTTGAACCAAACTTGATTTTCCAAGATTACTTTTCTCCAAATGTAATCTATCCACTATTTTCGGATCAATGTAAAAATGGTTTTCTCTTGAATCAATTAAAATAGAAGCAAGTGGATTTATGATCTTACCTTCCACCTCGATCATATTGGACTGGTATTTTACTTGTCGATAATCTAAGGCTACATAAATCCTTCCCATGTCTTTGACTGTTGTAGCCTCTTGGATGTTGTGCACAATCTTCACTCTATCCTTTCTATGTGGGAAATCCTTGTACATGTGATCTTCTTTGCATCCCCAACATTGAATTGGTGGTCTTCCTCTTTTTCCCAAGTAGTCTTATTTCTTGGATTCATCCTTGGCATACTGATCTTGATGATTTTTAATAGGCTCATTTCTATTGAAAGGATGTTTGAACCCCTTCTTCCTCTGATCATACTTCTCCTTCTTCTTATCCTTCCAAGACTTCTGCATGGATTCTCTTCCCTGGCGTTGCTCATACAAGTACTTAGATTTCCTAATAGCCTTAGTCAAGGTATTTGGCTCATCATTCCAAATCTTTTCTTTATAAAAGGCTGACATCCCACTCAAAAACCTCTGTATTTTCACATTCTCATTATTTATGAACCCGATAGACTTTAACAACCCCAAGAACTTCTTCTCATATTCTTCCATAGTCATGCTTCCTAGCCTAAGTTCAAAGAACTCCTTCATTTTATTGTCATAGAAATGCTCTGAGAGGTACTCCTTCTGAAATTGTTTTTTGAATTGCTTCCAAGTGATATTATTCTCATTAATATGTTCAACTTGTTTCAGTTGATCCCACCACATAGAATCTTTCCCATGTAAATGGTGTGTGGCAATTATGGCTTCTAGGTTTGATGAATAGTTATGCAATTGGAAATATCTCCCGAGTCCAAGAAACTGTGCTTCAACATCATCTTCCCTTTCTCTTTCACCATCAAAGTATGGTGGCCTAATCTTCCTCAACTCTCCTTGCAAACTATCCAATTCATGCCTTCTTCTTTGGTTCCTAACAGGAGACACCTCTGGACTGCTTATGGAATCTTTAGATGCATAAACATTTCTTACCGAGTAAGGAGGTGAGTGACATATATGAGCTCTTCTAGCACTTATGGAATAACCATCTCTTCCACGATCATCTATTCTTTCATCATACTTGCCTTCTTCCTCTTGCTTTGAGCCATTATTTGTTTTTCTCTGTAGCTGATTTAAGCTCTGCAACACTCGGGCATTTATCTGACTTTTCTCTCTCATCATCCTCTCATTGTCTCCCTTGTAGATCTGTAGTTCTATTTTCATGCTTCTCATAGTTTGTATCAATGTTTCTTTCTCCCCTCGGTCCTTGTTTCCATTGGATTCTGTCTCTGCATTAGAAACTCGGATATTATAGCCTTCGGTCTCTTTATCATGGATTGAGGCTCCCTCACCTTCTTCTATTTATCAAATCTTCATTTCGAGATGATATGTTTAAACCCCTTAATCCTACAAAATGTGCAAGTGACCATTTTGTTAGAATTAAGCATATGATAAACAAAATTTGAACAATGTTACAGGTCCTTATATATATATATATAACACTTCCATGTTATCCCTTGGCTGATACAGAAGTCAATTCTGCATAGGCTCTTCCTTCAAACCACTTTCCCAAATGACCATGGCTGGAAGCTGGAGGCCAAATCCTCCATTATTGTTTTTCCTTATTCAAAAACAAAAATTTGGCCATTATCCCCTTTTCCTTCAACTCTCAATCACATGTGACCATGACTATGACCCCGTGCTTGGCTAAAAAGTGCTTATTTATAGCTTTGGGACTTCGAGCTTCGGGGGTTTCATCCTCATCACACTGCATATTTCCTGAATGTCGAACTAGAAAATTTCTCAGGAGCTCTGTGCTTCAGAGGTTCTGACAACTACATACTTCTTTATCCCCAGGTGCCAAATCTCCAAACTGCTGGAGTCGATTCAACACTATGCACCATGGGTAATACGTGTCGAGAATATAGAGATGACACATGGCGTAAACTACGAGTGACACATGTCAATTCATAACTGGCACAAAGGGTCAGTGAATATCATAAAACAAGATGACACATGGCACGAATGTGGTGGGTCCACATCACCCTCAGTGAAATCAACATGTCACATCACTCTGGTGCTCCGTGACTTTGACTACTTTAGGATTCAAAGGTTTCTTCTACCATACACCTCATAAATCCTGAATTTTCGAACCTCTGAACTTTGAGAGTCTCATCAATAACTACGCACCATGGGGGTGATACATGGTGAAACCACATATATGACACATGACACATATAAGGTAGGTCCATGTCACCCCAGGAGACGTCATCCTTCCAGGCCACTCCATCTTTCTGGGCCTTCGGCCTTCATAGGATTTCCTAGCATCACATTACAATTCCCCTGAATGCTAAAGAGATGAACTCCTGAAGGGTTCAAGGATCATTGGTTCAGGTTTTCTGCTAAGATCTGCGATCACTAGGAGCTTCGGGACTCTGGGTCTTCGGGACTTCGGGCTTCAGAGGGTTTTGGTGCTGAACACCACCCGACGCTCGAACTATCGAATGCTAAATTCTCGAATACTTTCTAATTTGTGGACACATGTACCAAAACATGAACTATCCATATTTATTATGAAGTTTGGGACTTCTGGA
The DNA here is from genome assembly GCA_010110895.2 of Picea sitchensis. Classification (NCBI taxonomy): domain Eukaryota; kingdom Viridiplantae; phylum Streptophyta; class Pinopsida; order Pinales; family Pinaceae; genus Picea; species Picea sitchensis. The sequence continues at coordinate 66,102 of SNQJ01S0105661.1, read as the reverse complement.
GATTTTCTTCATGGCAACTTAAGGGATTTCTTCTCTCGAAGTGTCGAACCTTCGAATTGCGGTGAGATCTATGACTAACACTTGTTCTCGTGTAGATCTGATGAATGGGATCTGATCTTCCCCACTATTCCTCACCTCTTGATCTATGCTTGATCCAACAACCCATATCTGTCCTTGGCCAAATCCAATGGTCAAGTACCCCTCCTAGTGATATATGACGTAGATTCACTCAGGGACTTCAGAGCTTTGGGTATTTTACTTTCTTATCATCAAGGAATTAAAATTTTTCCAAAGCAATGAAGTCTGAAGGAATTGACGGTTTAATCGTTGTGCTCCTTTCCCATATATGAAAGTTGTGAAGGATTCAGACCCTTCCCGAACAAATCCTATAGCCATTGTGGTTTCCCGAACCGCTACACCTCCTAAGATTTCAAACACAGTTAAGGTGTGCTCTTAACACCTTCTAGTATTCTGCAACTTAAATTCTATGTGAAATTTTTTCTTCAATCTCAATTTACATGGCCCATCCATGCTTAGTGTTGGAACTGGGCTCTGATACCAATCTGTAGCATACCCAACCACCCACAGGTCGGGCTATGCTACTTAAAGCCCTCTCTGAAACTTCTTTCTCTTACATATACCTTTCAAATTAATAAATATGCATAAAATAAAGGAACTAATTGACATGCACAACAATAACCAACAAGAATGCATATTCTAAAGATTGGATTCAACAAGAAATAAATACATAGAGGAATAAATCATATACAGGTAAATAATACCATAAGAGAGAGAACTTATCTTTTATAAAAGAAGACACCAACTGGATGTAGACCAAGGACATTCCACACAACCATAGACACTATTGTTCCAAGTCTCAACAACAATGTCACCCCCAAACCAGGGCTATGAATCCACAAGGACGGTTCCAGAGTGTTACTTGGCTTCCCAAACCAGTCAGCACTCAAGCTCTCATAGGCTTCCCAACACCCATAACAATCCAAGTATCTATCTCTCTACTACCCATACTACACAACCCAAGAGAATGGACCCTCTCCCTTGTCTTCCATGCAGTCCCTCATACAGTCCTTCTCCTTCCAGGTCTCCAATGTAGCTAGTCCATAATCTCCATGTTGGGACTGTCATGACTAGCAGCTGGGAGAAAAGCTGGACAAAGACCACGCATATCAGACATGCAGGTCTTAATTCATGGCCGAATTACACTAGCAATCTCTACAACCAAAAAAACTATGGTTGTTCTTCAACAGTTCGTTTCCCCTTTCCAATCCAAACATGAATGAGGAATACAAGTGCAGTGAAAGAGTGAATGGAGTGAAGTCTCCATGAGAGGTGTGAACAATGAACATGTGTGTGAATGAATTCATAAATAGGTGGAGCAAGTGAGGAGACCAACAATAGAACCAAAACGAGAATGGGAGTGAGATAGAGAACAAACCCCCCCAATAGACCAGGTATGGGTTTATGTAACTCTTGGGAATCAAGAACCTCATGGCCTTCCCCCAAGAATCTCACGTAACTGATTTCCCCCATTAAACAAAATGGGTAATTAAAAAAAAAAAAAAACACTTAGACCCTTAATCTCCCTCTCGTGTGGAATCATATCCCCCTATAACTCTTGTCCTTGTCCGTCTAGCAACGAATAATGTATTTATGATTAATAATGATCAAAACATTACATTTCTTAGGCACACTGGCCTCTTTTGATTGTTTGGGTAGTCTGGCTTTTCAACAGTTTAACAACTGTATTATTTAATATGGGACTCAAAACTTGAGGCTTTACAAGGTTGGAGCCTCCTTCTAGTTGTAGATGGAGAAATAGGAAGTTGGTGCTTCCAATGAATGTACTCTTTGATCAATAAGAAAAACATTTCGTGGTTTTTTCCGCATTGGGTTTCCACGTAAAATTCTGGTGTACTGTGTTTATGTGATGTTTATGGTGTTGATGATATTTTGAATGCTCATAATATTCATTGTACGTTTTATATTATGATTAAAGATTACTAATTGTTCTCATATGGATTCCACCCCACCCTCTTAGTATTCCAACATGGTATTTTAGAACTAGATGCCTCTCAGAGTCTTTGATACCCATCTTGGTGCACAAGGCATGGAAGGTATTTATGAACTCCGATATTGTTTGGCCTCTCACTTGATGCGGTGTGGTCCATTTGATGTATTGGTCGTCATAGTTTCCCATAGGGTAATATTGCTCCTTGACTGCATCCATAAACAATCCCAAGTGGGCTCGACCCCAAATATTCCAGACTCTGTCGATATTTTCTCCTAGTAAGTTTCCCACCAATGTTTGACATGAGTGAGAGGCTTAAGGAGTGAAAAAGTGATATTTTCTTTGTTGGAAAAAATGTGAACAAAGAAATAACCTTCGATCAAATTTCAACACTTTTCCAAAGTGTCTGCATTGATCTGACCTTCAAATACGAGACTATCAAAAATAAATTGTACCTTGAATGGGGTAGTGTCTCCAAAGAAATTTCTTGACAAAGACACGCTTGCTATTGTCGACAATCATTGAAGGATTTGGGAAAAATACTCTAATATCTCGTTCCTTTGTTGCGTGAGGGATTCCATAAGAAACAAATTGATGGGATCTTTTGCTCCAATGTCTCTCTTTTCTTCCGCCATGGGAGGTTGCCTTGGTTTGCAAGAGCGGTTTTCCTCAAGATAAACTAGCTGAAGACCCAACTCTTTATACCCCGACCTCATCGGGGAAATGCACTAAGAAATGACAAGGAGTAGCCTGCTCTTATACCACTGATCCAAATTATTTTGAGAAAACATGAAGGAAGAGATATAACAATGAAATATACAAAGATATTGCAACAAAAAAAAAGATACGATAATGCACAATTTTATTAATGAGAGAATGTACATAAACTTTAAAATTATAGAGTGAATGACTCACTAAAATGGTGGCAACTTATCTCTGATAAGAGATGTGATGGATATGCTCATTCACAAGAAGATGATGATTTTTACAATGAGGCTCCAAAGTCCTCTTTAACATAAATGAAATACAAAAACCTATCCGCGGAAGATGAAACGCCAAAAGGTTTGTGGGCCCCAATGGGGGTAGTTGATACATCAACTTACTAAGGGCGTAACGTTTGCATACGATCTCCGTTTGGGGCGCATGATAGCTTTTTGGAAAGGTCTATCCGAGGAATACACATTTTTCCATCACCCTTTGGCTAAAGCCTATAGTGTGACTATGGCAGGCCAAAAAAATGTTGTTTAGGACCTTAAAATGACCACAAAAGTTTAAGACCCGAAAATACGTAGAAAAACCGCTAAGGTGGAAACCCTTGTTTTGAGCCAATGAAATAGGTGGGTGGCCACCAATTTCCACTTGGATCAGTTCAATGCTATTTATTTTATGCAATCAATAGTTAATGATCTACTAGTCTTTATTATTGCATTCAACATCTTTTTCTCATTCCATATTACTAATTTAGGATTGATTCACTAGTGCTGTTATAAACTTGTAAACATCATTGATTGTCTTAGAAAAATCCCTCACACAAATAATCAATTTGCTTCCTCTATGCCTCCATGCACAATGGTAAGGTTTCCAATCATTTTTCCTTCCAAACAATTATACATTTTCCATCCTTTTAAACCTTTCAATGATCTAAGGTTTATTCTAAGATTATTTTTCCTTGCATTGCATTTCCTTTCCTTTCCTTGAATTTCCTTGCTTTGCGTTGACTTAGACGTAAACCATGAACTAGACCTGGACCTAGAGATATACCTTGGCTTTCCATGCCTTGCCTTGCCATTCCTACCCTTTCTTTTCCTTGCATTTCCTTGCCTTTCCTTTACTTGCCTTCTCTTGTCATGCCTTGTCTTGCCATCCCTTGCTTTTACTTACCTTGCATTGCCTTGCCTTGCCTTGCTTTACCTCCTTTCCTTGAATTTGAATTTGTTGCATTGATTCCACATGCCCAAGGATTTAAGAAGGCACTAGTATTTCCCTTGTTGAAAATGACCTAAAACCCTAGTTTTAACTCTCTCTCTCTCTCTCTCTCTCTCTCTCTCTCTCTAGTCTTGTGTTAGCTTTAGGAATTTTCATTGCATCGTCATTACTATTATCCCTAGCATAACACCTTGCATCTTAGCTTAGAATCACCATCTAACATCATTATTGTTGCATTAATTTCATTTTCAGCCATTAGGGTTTATCATCTTGCATCTATTTACCTTAGTTTAATGCTATTTATTTTAAGCAATCAATAGTTAATGGTTTACTAGTCTTTATTCTTGCATGTGTCATATTTTTCTCTATTAGTCCTTGAGATGTTCTAGGTTATTAATGGAGCTATGTCTAGGATCCTTGGAGCTAAAACTTAGTTTTTATTTTAAAGCTACTTTGTAGAACAAAATATTTAAATGAATGCTCAATAATTTCTCATAGCTCGTGGAATATTCAGATAATATTATTAAGAAAATTATCATCCCAAAGGGGAAATTTTCCATTTGTGTATCAGACCATTAAGGTTTAATGTAAATGAATGAATGAATTTGTGAAGGAAACATATGCACATACAAGGTATTTTTGCAAATAAATCTTGTAGGCTTTGATGTAGAAAATGTACTAAGAAAAATAGAATTCATCAATTTAAAAAACACAATACATCTGTGTTTGTGTAGGAATATACTTGAAATAGCTTCAATGTTAGAGAAATTTGAAGATATCAGGAAATTTTTGTATACATTCAACTTCACCAAATGAAAAATATAAGAAAATTGGTCATATGACATGAAATCAATTTCATTCACATAATTATCACACACATTTACAAAATATATGATGCTAATCTGTTACTTGAATATTTTAATAATACAATTTCCTAATGAATTGTCAGAATGGTGAAAATGATCTCATGAGAAAGTGTTACAATAACAAAAATTAGGTGGAAATTACAGACTGATACAACAAAAAGTAATTGAATCCCTTTGTGCATACTGCCTTCCTTTTCATAATTTGTCCTCTTCCTGGATATGTGTTTATCTGTCAACCTTGAGAAAAAGATACTCTTTAATTCTCTTTGTTTGTTGACCCATTTTACCATGCAGCTTATGACTACTTTATAGTTGTCCTTGTATGTGAAAATAACTTATGCTTCTTTAATATTGAAACTACTTCATGCTTCTTGAAGACTTTTTATTTAGTAAAAAATACTTTTAAAAATTTAAAACATTAGTGAACAAATTGGTCATAATAAGGATGGACATGTGCCACTTGTTTCCCCTTTCCTTGGAATTTGTATCTTTGTAATTTGAAACACACGCTTCCACAAATTGTCCATTGGATATTCTTGTTTATTGAGGTTCCTTGTCACCTCATCCAGAGTGGTATATCTCTCATATAATGGACGAGGAAGATTTTAAAAATTATCTTCAAAGTGCACAATAGTTCAAAATCACTAGCCAAAATAGCCATCACATCTCACTCTTTAATAGGTCCTTCAATCTTCTCAAACCTAATATCATCATTTATCCTATCATCCAGGGGCTTCTCATAGTTTGTATTTGAATAAATATCCCCATTACCATTCCAAAAATAGGGAAATCCATGGTTAATCACCTCAATCAAAATTTTCTTGATTGAGGCAATCTCTCTAGTAAGTTCATGGGCCTTATTCTCTACATTTTGCATTAGTATCTTCTTTTCAAGGACCCTTTTGGAATCCATTATGATGTTGGTTCTTTCATCTACATTGAGGAATCTAAGTTCCTCCTTGGATCTGCTATTTAAAAACTTGATTATATTATTAGCCATCACTAGCTTGTTTTCCAATTCTATAGTTGTTTTCTTAATGTCCTTAAACACCACAATGATCAATTCAAGCTCATTTTGAATCAAAGAGAACTTGGAAAAATTATTAAAAGCTACATTTGACATGTCATCCTAAATCATGTGTTTGGATCCCTTCATAATCGGTTTTCCCGTAACCTTAATCCTTACCCGAGCCAATTCGTATTGATCTTTATCTTTGGTGGAATTAATATGAATCAAGAGTACCTCTCTAGTTTTGATATGCTCCTCTAATTTTTCTATCCTAGCAAAATTGAACTTAAGCTTATTTTTAATACTGTCAAGCTCAATTTATTTCACACTCAAATATGATATGACATTTGATAGGCCTTCATTTATGTCTAAAGGAACAACCTGCACTTTATCTACCTTGGTTGCTTACAAAACTAATCTTGTTGATCCTCCAAGGATTGATTTTAATCTTGCATACTTTCCACAAATTGATTTCTTTCTAGAAAATGTTGGGACAATGGTTCCTTCTCTTTGTGGCTAGTTTGTAGCTCAGGAGTTTGCATATGTTGTACATATCAGATGTTCAACTTTTTATTTAGGATATTAATTTCATTTTATCTTTGGTTCATCATATCTCCCACACCTCCGGGGTTTTTAGGATCTCCCCCAAAGAAAATGATATTCCTTTCTAATTCATGTATTTGAATTTGCTTGGATTTAGTTGCCATTTTATCCTACCTCAATTTCTTGTCTATCTTCATCAACATATCTCTCATAGATTCCTTTTGCTGGTGAACAATTATAAAATTCATCTGCATACCATATCACTAGTTTTCTTTTGCAACTCAACCAAATCCGTAGGATGAATACTTCCCATCTTGAACTTTATTTGGGTGGTATTATAATTTGCAGGAGTAAGGGTTTTTGGCACCTTTGATTCTAACACAACCAAATTAAGCATATTATGATGGGAATCCATAACATATAGTAGCTTTGTTTGATATGTTACCTAAGGAAACATCTCCTTCCTTATGTCTTTATTATGCCTCCTTATGTTAGAGTAGTGAGAGAAAATACAAGGCTTCTTCATTGGTAGAAGTGATAGCCTCCCTTATTGATAGAGTTGAACTAAGATGTTCAATTGTGATAGTAAGGATTCTGGAGTTGGACCCTCTTCACTGGATCCCTGTGTGATCTATAATGTGATTTTTCCTTTATCCAAGACCTTGGTAAGGACCTCGTGTGAATATATTTCTTCATTACTCTTTGGTATTTTACTATGATATTCCTCAATTTCCATATCATACTAAAAATCTGAGAAAGTCCTCTTCCCAATTTGTAATTCTTTCTTTTGAGGTGTCTAGAGGACCTTTGTTGGATCCACTGGTTGAGAAGTAGTTGACATATGATATTTTGTCATTAAATTCTTCCTAACCTGCTCCCATGAATACAGGTTGGAAGTTATCTCTAAAACATGGTTTGATTGGTGTTTATATGTAGGTCTCCTTGAAAAAATTATACCTTGTGTATCATATGTCCATCTACTTGCTTTCCCAAAATCTATTTGTTGTAACATTTATTCAACAACAGTTAAGGCGGTTCTTAACTTGATTTGAAAAAGGCCCACTTCCTTAGGTAGCTTAAAATTAATAGCCTACCTATGCTGGGAGAAATGCAAATGATCTGATATGAGTCTTTTCTTGATATATTCCAAGGCAAATATCATAGGATTAAAAAATACTAGAAGCTTGTAGAATTATTGCTCAAAACCATATATTATGATGATAGTGTAGTTTTCATCTAGATCTAGTCTCTTATTCTGGTCTCCTTGCTTAATTGCAACATTTTCTTCATCCTAGGAAGCATACTAGGAGGTGAAACAATGTGGATCAAGCAATCTGTCATGAAATTATTAACATAAAGGATAAAGCCTTTATTGTTCTCTTTTGTCCTTATTTCCTTAGTCCATTCAATCACGAGATTAGGGATTCCTAAATCTTATGTCACCTTGACTCATAAACTTTTAAAATGGGTAGAGTTATTAAACAAGATCGGGTAGAATAGGTGGGCTTGGTACTTAAAAGACTTTGTGCAATGGAAATTGGAAAATTTGAAATTAATGATTCCACCTAGAAACTTAGCATAATCAAACTTGATACATGCAATAGGATTTGGATGAAACAAGACTCAAAACATGCCTAGAATAGACTCATCTACAGTATTATCATGATCATAACCTAAGATATGACAAATCATGGAAATGTCTTGCCTGGTTATGTCAGGGAAAATGGAAGATTTAAATGGAGGTGGGGTGGTTGGAAGTGGGGTATTTGAAGCCAATAACTTGCTTAATAAATTCTCCTTTTCAGGTTGAGATGATGCTTGTTATATGGAGGCTAGGGCATCATAATCCAAAGATTCTTGAGTAGCAAGTTCATGAAAATGAATTATTTGAGAAACATGTTCTTTTGAAACTGAATATATGACTATAGACCCATCTATAGAGGTTATGTACTCTTTATCAGCTTTATAATTGGTAGCACACCACTTAATAAGATCATGAAATTGATAAGTTTGAGGAACTATAGATCGAGCAAGGTTTGATTCCCACAAAGAAACATAGTCTCTATCAACATTAGCATCAGTTTGAGCCCTGCAAATAAGTTGGTAAAGGTTCGAGAAAAAAAAAATTGGGTAAAAAACATCACCCTCTCTATCCTCAAGATTCTCTTGAGTGGTAGGTTTCTTCTGTGTGGTTTGGGGTTGACTAGGTCTTGCCTTAGTTTCCATTTTATCGCTTTTATGGGTAAAGTTGACAATATGGATAGAAACTAGAATCTCATGGGGTCCAAATTACCTTTCTCAATAGTTGAATCGAGTGTGTACAAGTCACTTGCAATGGTCATGGTCTAAACTTAGACGTGATGCTTGATATGAAACAATTATCTTTAAAAAATATGTTAATAGCCCTTTTTACCCTTTTTTTGATACTTGGAGCCACATGTCATGTTAGGGACCTAACCTACCTAACCGCTGAAGTGGGTAGAATAATATATTTCCATGTAATAAAGGTCAATATTAATAAGGCCTAGCAATAAGGAGGAATAAGTCAATTGTAAGAAGACCTAATAGAATCTTTCGCTTCTAGAAGGATCTTCCACTGGATTGTTCTTTTGGATAGATATATTTAGTATAAATAAGAGTAGAGGGTATGGGAAGTTTTGTCTTGGAAAATTATTGTAATAGAGATCTACTCTGCTGGAGGTTTCCCCCTCGAAGAGGCAAGCAAACATTATTTCCTATCAATAAAGGTATAATTCTGGTGTTGTGGTTCCATATAATTTGTTGTTTCGTTGTTATCTCTGCAATATTTCCATATTTTGTTGCTATCTCGATATTATTCTCTGCATTATTTCTCTATTTTGCTAATATAATAGATCTGGCACCTTACAAGTGGTATCAGAGCACTTTCCTCGACAGAAAATTGTGGGTTAAATTTTTTCAGGGTAGAAATGTATTCCAACATCTTAAAGCTACAAAGATCTATCGTTACATGCATAAACCCGCAGTAAGGAGTAATACACACAATAAATACAATAGGTAATCAAGTGCACATCTGTTGTCCACCCTTGTAACCCCTATTGGTACCCCTTTGATTGGCAGTGCATCAGACAACACCTTTATATAGATCGACCTAGATATCCTAAATCCCTCTGTAGATAAACCAATCAACCTCCTGATTTCTATACTGCCACTGAGAAAAACACTCAGGAAGATAATCTCTATTATATGGGTAGTATGGCTAAGGGAATGGTCTACCATCCTTAGTTGGTGCCCTAAGATATTGGGCCAAGTACTAATGTTGGACCCCGCACGTATATCAGAGAGCTATAGAATAGGGAAAACCTTTGTCTGTAGAAACCTTGAATACCCTAACCCTTGGAATGAAAAACAAAAATAGAATAGTTAAGATCTATTTCCACACGATTGTGCCTTCTACATTGTCGTTGCGAAATTACTACACATTTCTTCTTGTTAAACATTTGGGCATTTCGTCACTGCAGTATTATTTAGGCCAAAGTATAACTCTGTAGGACAAAAAAAAACAAAGAGTATAGTGGTTCCTCCAACACACTTACTTGGGACCTATCCCATTGGATTCCCTTTTTTTCCCTGATCGCAGTCATACCTTTCATTTTTAATCTTTTTTTTTTTCCAGTGGATCCAAACCCTTCTGAACTTCCCTAATTTTTCACCTATTCCATTACATTCCCCTTCCCTCCCTAATCACCGTGGTACCTATAACTTATAATTCCTTTTTTGTGGTCCCACCCACCCATTTTTCCTTACCCACACTTCCCCTATCCAAATGGTCAACACTTGCAACCAAGACATGCAAGCTTCCATGAAACACGTGACATATGGGATTGCCTCTACCAAGTCCTGCCTTGCAAAATTCGAGTCCCAAGTCGAGCACAAATTTGACACCATGGAAGCCAACTTCATGAACCAATTTAACACCCTCCATTTTGATGTCAACCAGTTGTTGAACATACCTTTGAGTCCTTCCTCCTCGGACCAACCTGATGTTGTTGATTCCTCTCATTCTCTACATTTTCAATACAAATCCTTTTAGTGTGACACTCATCTTCCCTGCGTCGAGGTCAATAAATTTGATGGCTTCGATTCTACAGGTTGGGTCACTCAAATGGAGCATTATTTTTCTCTGCATGGTATTACTGATGAGTTGGAAAAACACCATTATGATGTCCTCTATTAGATCTTGAACGATTGAAATGGCATAAAAATTCACATCAGGGGTATATTTCCTGGACCCAGTTTGTTGTAGAGGTCAATGACCACTTTGACACTGATACCTACTATCTTGGTTGTTTGACCAAGTTTAAACAATCAGGCACAGTGGAAGACTTTATAACTTCTTTTGAGAATTTGTCCTTTTAAACCGAGGGTATGTCAGATGCTTTCTTTCATGAATGCTTTATCAGTGGCCTAAAGGATGAAATCTGATCCAAGGTTCTCATGGACCTCCCTTAGACTTGGTTGGAAGCTACCAAATGTGCTAAAGAAGCCCAACAAGTTGTTTTTTCCCTGAAAAAAAAACCCTCTTTTGTTCCTCTCCCTCGACCCACTAATCCTAACCACCTGTCACTCCCCTCAAGGTCCATAAATTAACTAGGGATGAAATGGTTGAACACCAACTGAAGGGTCTTTGCTATAATTGTGATGAAAAATATTTTCCAGGGCACAAGTGTAAGGAACATTTTTTTTTATGGCCATTTCCAAATATGTTCCCGACGAAGATGTGACAGTTCCACTTGTTGAAGAGCCCTCCCTTCCTAATGCAACTCAGGATCCCCCTGACCCACCTGGATTTGAACCACTCATTTTTTTGCATGCCCTCACTGGCTTCTCTGCTCCACAAACCCTCAAGCTCATTGGCCATATTAAGAATAGGAAGGTCATCATCCTTGTTGACGATGGTAGCACCTACAATTTTATTCATCTTCGCATTGCCCAGGAAACAAATTGCTATATTCACGATGTCAATAATTTTCAAATCATGATATCCAATGGTGGGTCCATGAAATGTGGTGGGCATTGTGAAAATGTACGTCTTCAAAATGGACATTATCACCTGAAATCTCATATGTTTTCCATTGAAATGGGCGGTTGTGACATTGTTCTAGGTGTTGAATGGTTACGCACTTTCGGTCCCATTCTTATGGATTTTAAGGAATTAACCATGTGATTCCAACATGAGGGACAAAGGTATCGCTTCCAAGGTTCTCACAACCAGTTCTCTTGAGATCATCAGTTCCCATCGCATGGAAAATATCCTCAAGAAAGGCCACTCTGGTATTATTGCTCAACTCCATTCTATTCACATGGTTGAGATAGCCTCTGAGCATCCTGACCTCCAAGTTATTCTCTCCAAATGCCAACCTATTTTTCAACTCCTCAAGGATTTCCACCTTCTCATGGTGTTCATGATCATTCCATACCCCCTTTTTCTGACATTTTTCATTCCAATGTTCATCCTTATCATCATCCCTTTTCCCAAAAGAATGAAATTGAGAAAATAGTGTAGGAATCACTATAAGCGGGTGTTATCCACCCTAGTACCAAACCTTATTCTTCTCCCGTGTTCATGGTACTTAAGAAAGAAGGTACGCGGCTCATGTGTCCCAAATTTCGTGCCCTCAACAAACTCACCATCAAGAACAAGTTTCCCATTCCTATCATTGATTATCTCTTGGATGAGTTGAGTGGTGTTGAGTATTTCACTAAACTTGATTTGCATTCTGGCTACCACAAGATACATATGCATGACGTTGACATCCCCAAGACTGCCTTTTGAACTCATGAAGGTCACTATGAGTTCTTGGTCATGCCCTTTGGCCCGTGTAATCCCCCCTCCACCTTATAAAGCCTCATGAATCATGTCTTTGTTGTGTATGTGTTATATTCTTTGCATGTGTGTGTGTGTGGGCGCGTCAGATACGACAAATGCGTCTGATGATCCCTTCACCTAGAGTTCTGTCGTGTGCATTGGGCACTTTCCTAGGGGGTTCCTAGAGGGGGGCAGGTATGCCCCCCCCCTGGTTACGCGAAACATTCGGCGCAACGCCCCGAAATTGTTTTTGGGGCGGTTTTTGCTATTTTTAGCAGATTTGTAAACTAATCCCGGATTAAGGGATTAGGGTTTTGGTATCTACGAAATACCTAAAAACATTGTATATATTGTATGACGAATTGTGAAATTCAATATAATGAATAGAAGAAAGGTTTTCCCGGTTGAGGGTTTCCGGTATAAAATCTCTGTGTATGAGCCATTGATTAATTTCTGTCTTGCTTAAGAATCTATATGCATTACTTTACTTCGCAGGTTTAAAAATTACATGTGGTATCATAGCTCGTTTTTAGCTTCAGAGGGATGCCTTTGTTGTTGATGGTTTGGCTCGGTCTTGATAGATCAAGTTTATCTTGGGTCTGTGATAAACCTGGGTTTAGTGGGAGATTTTGCAGTGGAGATTTGAGTA
>SNQJ01S0105661.1:23177-47749 GCA_010110895.2 Picea sitchensis | reverse complement strand
ATTTTTCAAATTAGGGATAATCGAAGAATGAAAGTGGTGTAGTAAATATATACAACATAATTTATACTGAGATTCACATAAGATAGAAGAATGGGAATAATGACTCGGGTTTTGTTGAGCAATGTGGCCCAAGTGACATGGGTCCCTCACCCGGATTATGGCTTAACTATGAGAATCAAGGCTTAAGGAGAACCTTGGATCAACACAAAGTCTCATGCATACCCTCGATTCTCAACACACAGACAAGAAAACGGGAATTTTTTGAAATCAGCAACCCACCAGAGGAAAACTAACAATCAAACCAGTTAAACAAGGGAATAAAGAAATATAAAAAACCTGTGGCAATAGGTGCTGAAATATCAAGTGCTCATAAGTGATGGAACTTTGTAGGAAAACGACCATTACTTGGAGAAATCAGATTTTAAGTGGTCAGGTAAAGTGCAGTTGCAATCACATAGCTATGTAAGCCATCATGCCATCATGGTTTTCAGCTTCACCAGATAATGATATGCTACCTCTTTAGACTCTCCCTGCTGACTTTGATGAAATAACAACCATGTTTACTCCCATTTAAGATGACTTTAAGACAGAGTTTCCCAAAATGTCAAGTATGATAAAATGGATTCGAGGAGTCCAGTATTTTCAAGCAACCACCCAACAATAAGGAGAGTATCCTTTGCAGTGAATCACCAGACAAACCACAAATAAGACAACCTATGACCTTTTAAAACAAAAAAAGACTAAAACCAAGGGAACAATCAAAAGGGGCTTATACTGCAAAGTTGGAATAAAACAAGCGAAAGACTCAATAATGAAACCAAGGGGCAAAAAGGCTCAAGATTGAAACCAAGGGGATATATACAAGCATGAAAAGGTAACCGCGAATACATACAAGAAGGAGAATCAATACCATCAAATAGATACAAATAGAAAAAGAACAAATGGTGACTTATGTACAAGATGATGAGGCCTCTCAAGAGTAAAAGAACTTAAGGTGACGACCATTCACAGGGAATTGGAGTGGTTCACCATCCAAGGTTTTTAATCTGAAAGCATTTGTCCCTAAGACCTCGTAGATTGTGTAAGGACCCAACCATAAAGAATCAAACTTGCGATGTTTGGATGGGGCCTCATGTGCTTTATCCCATAGTAAGACATCATCTCCCACTTTGTAATTTACCATTGTGGCTCTTTTATCGAAGGACCATTTAACAATGTATTGCTTCTTTTGGAGGTGTTGGAATGCGTCTTTTATTACCTCTTCTAGTTCAACGAGTGTGTCTAAACGTTGTTGTAACAGTTGGAAATCATCTTCTGCCTTAGCAACAACCAACCTCAAGGCTGGAATTTGTAAGTGAATAGGCAGGACAATAGGAGCTCCATACACCAAAGTGTAAGGAATTTGATCCATTGATGTCTTAGGAGTTATACGATTATCCCATAAAGAAAAGTTTAACTTTGTGTACCAATCACACTTATTATCCTTGACTATCCCCTTAAGGATCCGAATCAGATTTTTATTCGTTGACTCGGCCAAATCATTACCTTGGGGGTAATAGGTGGAAGATCGAAAAAGTTGAATGTCATATGTAACACCAAGTTGTAGCATGACATTAAACATGAAAGCTGATCCATTATCTGTTAATATCTCAACAGGGGTTCCAAAACAGGTTAAAATGTTATGTTCAACGAATTCTACCACCTGTTGACTTGTAGCCTTCCTAAGAGCGATTGCTTTAGCCCACTTTGTAAAGTAGTCTGCGGCTGTTAAGATGAATACATGACCAGCGCTGGAAGGTGGTGAAACTGGCCTAATAAAGTCCATGCCCCATCTTGAGAAAGGGACTTGGACTTCAATAGGCCTAAGAGGCAAGGCATCTAACGTTTTCTTCCCAGTGAAGCGTTGGCAAGATTCACATTTCTGAACAAGTAAATGGGCATCTTTGTGGAGTGAAGGACAAAAGTAACCCACATGTAACACTTATGTTGCAGTAGTTTTGGATGAAAAGTGACCTCCACAAACCCCAGAATGGCATTTTTCAAGTGCCATTTGAGATTGATCAGGAGTCAAGCATCGTGACAAAACCCCATCAAGGTTTCTTCGGTAAAGGATTTGGCCTTGTAAAACATAACGTACAACTTGTAAATGAAGTGTTCATTTGGCTTTAGTATCCATGTCCGGTGGGCACACACCATTGATCAGGAAATATACGATAGGTCCGTACCATGGTTGTGAGGCTAACTCAATTTCGTTAACCAGTTCTTCGAAATAAATCAAGTCATCTACTTGAGGTGGTTCAACTATGACTGAGGGATGGGATTGGGTTAGCAATCTAGCTAGACCTATCCCCCTTATGGTTTTCGTTGGTTTAATTTCCAAGTCATACTCTTGCATACGCATGATCCATTTGGACCACTTACTATGCATTTAAGTTTGATTCAAAGTAGTGACTAAGAGAGAGGTAGGCACAAAAACCTGAACTTTATGGCTTTGTATGTAATGTCGAAATTGTTCCAAGGCTTCATACAAAGAATAACCATGTTTCTCCAGTGTAGAATAGTTCATTTGGTGTGGTTTCAAATTTTGGCTCACGAAGGCGATTGGCCTAACATTTTCCTCATGATCCTTTTGCAACAATATTGCACAAATTGTCTCCTCTGATGAATTAGTGTACATGACAAAGTCTTTAGAGGGATTGGGACTGACTAATAGAGGGGAAAAAGAAATGGATTTCTTAATGGATTCAAAAGCCTGATGGGTAGGGGGGTCCCATTTGAACCGGATGTATTTCTTCATAAGCTGATTTAGAGGTTTAACTACTTGAGCAAAATCAGGAATGAAGCATCTCAAGAAGTTTATCTTTCCAAAGAAAGATTGCATTTCCTTTTTATTGGTAGGTAAGGGCATATTTTTGATTGCTACCACTCTCCCAGGATAAACTTTGACACCTTCTCAAGAGACGATGTGACCCAAAAGTTTTCCCTCCATAACACCGAAAATGGTCTTCTTAGGATTTAAAGATATGCCAAACCTACGACATCTAAGGAGAACCTTCCTAAGGTGATCAAAATGACTACTTCATTCTTTGGAAAAGACCGTGAGGTCGTCGAAGTAAACAACAATGATCTTACCCAATAATCCTTTGAAAGAAATGACCATGGCATGTTGAAAAATGTTCCTAGCATTAATCAATCCAAAAGGAATCTTGTTATATGCATATGTGCCCCAACGAGTAGTGAAGGTGGTTTTATGACTATCAGAAGGATTGAGGGCTATCTGACTGGAAGCTGAGAAACCATCTAAAAGGGACATCATTTGAGACCCAAAGACTTGTTGGATAATCTCTCCCATAGGTGGGATGGGGTAGTTTTCTTTTAGGGACACCCTGTTCAAATGTTGAAAGTCGACACACAAACGAATATCGCCAGTTTTCTTCCTAACGAGAACCAAATTAGATACCCATTGTGAGTAACGGACATGGTAAATGATCCTGTATGCTTCCATCTTGTTCAATTCATCTTTAATTGTTTATTACAAAGTAGGTTTGTTATTTCTCTATCTCTTCCTGTAAGGTTTCGAATAAGGGATTATGGGTATGGAATGAAGTATCTCTTGCATATCGAAAACCTTGAGGTCTTGATAGGACCAAGCGAAAACATCCTTGAACTCTATCAAGAGTTCCATGAATTGAGAGATTTCAGAAGGGGAACACTGTGCACCTATATAGACCAGTTTTGGAACTTTCTGAGTTCCTAGGTTAATAGGTACGGCTTCTCGCACCTTCCTAACAAATTCACTATCAATACTAGGTACAAAAGTAGTGGCATCATTGGAATCAAACATGGATTCCAATACTAACAAACCAGGGGAGATATTATTTGTCTTCAATTGGATTATGTTCCCTATTTCCTCTTCCAACTCATGGTTGATATGTAAATATTCGAATTCCTCCTTGTTTTGAAGGAATCTACAGATTTATTCATCAGTATCAAAAACTTGCCAAGAATTGACATTATCAGGTAACGCAGGTCTATGTAAAATTTGGACTTTTATATATTCAATAGACCTTGCAAAATCCGAAGTGAAACAAGAACTAACCAAGGCCAAAGTATCAGCTATGTGGGTTGCGGCCCTAGGCATGGCTTGAATGTTGAAAGATAAGAACTTCTCAATAAGTTCCTTATCCCTTCAGTGGTATTGTTTGAGGCGTGGGTTGTTAACTTCATATTTACCTCTAATTTGATTCAAAACCAACTCAGAACCCCCAATCACTAACAAATGGTGTATTCCTAAGCCTAAGGCCTTTTGGAGGCCTTGAACTAAGGCTTCATATTCAACCATATTATTAGTGTTAGGGAATTCTAACCGGAAAGAGAAAGGGATTGTGTTTCCCTTCGAATCGCACAAAAGGACCCCAACCCCAGATCCATTCTTGGATTTAGCACCATCAAAATCCGTACTCCACACCATTTCTTCCAACTCAGAAGGAGGGACATGTGCACATTCCTCAGATAGCACAGTATATGTACCCATACCCAAATCTTGAAAAGACAGATGTTTCGTATTATAGGAAGAAGGTACTACCTGCTCTCGATACTTTGGTTCCCTCCTAATGATCATTTCAACACCCTTGTGAGGAAAGGTGAAGTGGGTCCCCTCCATAAAGTAATGACCCTTTTCTACTTTGGTGGACCACTCCCTCCCTAAAAGCATGCCATATGCTTCAGGTATATCTGCTACGATCACGTTTATGAGCATGCTCACCTCTGGAGCTTGGTCGTAAGTAATGGGTAAGTCTGTAATGTAACCGATGGTTTCTACAGTTTTAGAATCCAAAGCTAACAGGTCTTTACATGGGCCTGTTCATTCAAGACCCAGTCTCCTCATGACTCGAAGAGGCATGACATTGTGCCTCGCTCCTGTGTCAGCGACACAACTATGGAGCACAAAATCAAAAATCAAAATTGAGATATAGAAAGGACGAACCCGAGGGTCTAAATCAATGACATCATATGGTTCCCTAGGTTGAGAAGTGGACTCTTTGGAAAGAGGAAGTCTCTGTTCCGTTCATGGAGTAAGGGGTGCTTGTAGAACACGTTAAATGTTTTCAAACTGAGCGAGTGTTATAAGAGAATCTAATATTGTCATGTGGGCAGGAACCTTCGCTAGATCTTCAACGACGTTGTAAGGTATCAGTGTTGGGAAGCAGGGTCATGGATTATTAGGCAAGTTTACCTTATTTGGGGTCCAGGGAACCCTGTTCTTTATAGGGGAAGGTAATCTACTACTCGCAGAAAGTTTTCCCTTTTCATTTTCCTTGGGATTGATTTTGGCCTCTTCCACCCCTTGCAGAGTGGTTTTAGGGGCCTGACTCTTAGTTTCTACAAAAAAGAATATGAAAGCAAGACGATCGTCATCGCAGGAAATAGAGGCTTCCATGTTAACTTGGTCATTTTTGGAAGTGGAAGAAAGCTTGTTTTTTACTGGTGGTAGAGGTGCTTTTCCATTTTTAAACAATTCCATGTGACGTGTATACGAGTAAAAATACTCAGGGTCATGGAAGTCTTGGAAAAAGTGACACCAAACCATTTCAACAACATGTTTCCTAGGATAAGGAGTAGGAGGTAAGGGAGGTCTTGGCCTCAGAACAGTAGAAAATTGCATGTCATTCACCTTTCAATTAAGGGAAAGTATTTGGTTGTTCATGTTCATTAACAACTTGAGTGTTTTTGAACTTTGCCTTTCTTCAATCCTTGAAGTTTGGGCAGGTGGAGGTTCATATCGAGGACCGTCATTTCGAGGTACATCATTCCTAGGTCTCTTGTTAAAACAGGGTTGTGCTAAAGGTGAGGGAATCATACCGGATTCCTCCATGTTTCTTTCAATTTCCAGGGCGCTAGTCTTGGCCGCATATAAAGTTTGTGTTGATTTATCTTTCAATATATACTTTACATTTGGATTCATAGAGGTCATGTAATAATGGAACAAATTGTTCCCAGATGGTTGGGAAGCGTTTGGGATCCTATTCAAGGTTGAGGTAAAGCGTTGATTAAAATTCCGTATTTTCTCACCCTCATGGATGGAGAAGGTTGTGAAATCCCTGAGCATGGAAGCCACATCATCCACCCCTTGGAAATGTTTCTTGAATTCTTGGATCATAGTGTCCCAATCTAGGATACTATCATTTGGAAGAAAGCGATACCATCTCGCTACTTCCCCCTCAAAGGTTCTTACAAAAAGTCTAATCATGACATCGGGAATTGTTATGTCCATAAGCGCTAATGCATCATAGAAGTTTTGTATATGTTCTTTGGAACTCAATGTACCAGTGCCATTGAACTCAGTAAGCCTATTCGGGGCATCCGCAAGTATGTCATGAAGAGGTCTGGCCAACCTCAAAGGAGTCCCAGGTTTCCATGACATTGCCATCAGGACAACTACGGGGTGAACAACAATAGTTGTTGAAATGATGGGAGAAACAACTAGAGGATTATTAACTATTGTTGGATTAACTAAAGTTAGCTTTAGTAAGGGGCTTTGAATAGGAGAAGGGGAAGAGGGTGACTCAGTTCGCACTGTAGAGGTAATGAGTTTCCCTGGTTTCCTAGGTGTATGTGTCTCACTACTTTTTTTCTTTCACAAACTTTCACTTCTTATAACCTTGGGGGACATTGTTTCCCTAGTCTTAGGATACTTCTGCCCTACCAGCCTGCAAGGGGCCAAGTAAGTACTTTGAGTACAAGGGGTGTATCACCAACAATCCTATTCTTTCTAACACGATGTGGATTAACCCAACTAAAACAAAGCTTTGTTTTTGTTCCTATCAAAGTGGAAGGTAAGGTATGATAGACTTATAACATCTCACGTGAGTCTGAACAAGTAAAATTGAAGGCTGGCAAGGCAAAAGGAAAGGAAAACTCGATGGTATTTATGACTCCCAGGTGCAATGGAAATTGCAAGGAAACGAAACTATAACAAGTACCAAAGAAAATTCGAAAGGGCCACTGAAAGACCTTGCCAAAAGTTTGTCAACAGGTAGGAAAAAGACCACAAAGAATTTGGGTCCAATGCTTAGTACAAGCTTGGGATACAAGAAAATCTAAAGAGGTTTGCAAGGTCCCCAATGGAGTTGCCAGAAAAAGCAGGTGTTATAAGAAAAATATGTCTGTTGGGACAGATCCTACCTATTCAGTTTTGAATCCGGTTACAGCCCCTTTGATAGCTCGGCATGAGGCAAAGACTACCTGTACCTCAGGTGGTCCTTCACTTGAGGTGGTAATGAAGGGGAAAACGAAAGGTGAAAGACTTACAAGAAGTCTTTCTTAGGACCACCGACCTTGGGTGTTATCCTTCCTTAGCTTCCTGGATGGCCAAAATGGCTCGGGGATTGAAAATTATGGACAGTGGGATGAAAACGAGCTCGCTAATTTTTAAGACAGTGAACTAAATAAAGTGAACACCGAGCTGTTCACTTCCTTAAAGCATTGGAAACTGTCCCAGAATGGGTCCCCGGGATAAAACGGTGTCTTGGGTAATTAACCAATGAATGCCTTGAGTAAAAGGGTGTGAAACAAGGGTGAAAAGGGAGCTTAAAAGCTACAGCCAAGTACTTTTAAATGGATGTAAATTGCAAACAACAAGCTATTCGAAGCTTTCAAGACAGGGAAACAAGTTCAGAATGGCTTGATACCCCCGGGGGTGACTCGGGAATTGATCCCGGAAGGTTGTTAAATCAAAAGTGGGCTATAAAAGTGGATGAACAACCTTGTTACAAGCTGTTATAGCTATGATATAAGGGAAAGTATTTACAACTTCAATTTTGGTTCATGAGTGAAAAGGTGGACTGACGAAAGTTTGACTTTAAAAGTATTTTATTGGTCAATTTTTAGTTTTTATCACATGCCTTGGCCACCACATTGTTTTGAAGATTATCCCGATCAGGAAAACACATCCCATAACTGTGCCAACCAGAATAAGAAGAGTAATCCTAGTAGACCATTGTGGTTAGGTTGAAGAGTGCCCCATGCAGTTCAAACAAGTAGGGATTAGCCACTTCTTGGCACTAGCGCTTTTGGGCACTTAAATTCGCTTGGATGGAAGAAGGATACCTGTGAAAACGAAGAGTCTCAGGACCCCCCTAAAGAGGATTTTTGCTAAGCTTACCCAAGCATAGTAGTATTCCGATTGAGCTAAGCTAATCAACTCCTTGACTGTGTGGTACTAAGGAAAGACCACTCAACTTGTACTAACTAGACAACTTCCGAGGGGTTCCTGATGAAGACTCCTTAGCTTTGACTCTTAATATCCTGCAAAATTGAAATTGTATAAAATGAAATACCAGGCCATCCACGTGGTGAGGTCACATCTTGCTTTCAAAAGCGTGCCTCTTGGTTACTGAATTTGAAATATATTTAAAATTATATACATCAAACAAGTAAATAGATAGGTGACATATATGTCACGACTAGATAATATGTATATGTAAATTTCTAAATAATATAAGTTTATGTTTTCAGTGTATGGGGTGGACCCCTGAATTGTTTTCAAGTTCTTTCTTTTTTGCGGCGTTTTGCATGTATTTAGCTTGCTGATTTTGCATGGCCCATTTAGGGGCAGCCACCTGTAGATTAGTGAGTGAAAAGTGATACAATGAAATTATAGCAAGATTAGATAATTACAAAATGACAATTAGACCATCCAACCAAAAGGAATGGGTTGAGGCTCTTTGCGAGCGACAAAGCCGCCATATGCATGAAAGCCCCAACTAACTTCTTGTATGGGGATTGGAAATTTAGTGTTTGAAATATAAAAGGTGTGATGGTTATCTACGCAAGTATTAATCAAAACATAAATTCACAAGTGAACTATTCAAACTATCTACACAAATCAAACATATAAACATTGGTATGTGTGCCATAAATTTTGGAGTGAATGAAAGTGATAAGTAAAGTGAATATGAGAGTGATTGGGTAGATTTACCGATCGAAATGTGTGTTTTTCTTCCCTGCCCTTCTGGCCCCTTTGCCTCAAACAGGTCTCTAGGTGGTCCCCAACTGCTTAAGAGAAGCAGAGTGGGTAACCGGTTGTATCCTTGCAGGCAAGCAACGAAATTTTAGCATTTATGCATGGAAAAATTGAAATAAATATAACAAAAATTTACACATAAGAAGTATATAACAACCAACTAAGATGGCTGTCCCATGGGGGGAAATTGACCAAAATGACCAATTTTCCTATTTGGGACAACAAGATTAATGGTAAGAAAACATAACAGAAATATACATGAATGAAAAGATAAAGCAAACAAGTATGGACAACCAGCTAAGAGGTCTATTTAAGGGTTCTCCTAAGGGGCCCTAGGACTCCCAACCACTAGCTAAGGCTGAAAACATTTGAATACTTTAGAAAATCTGCACTAAAACACATTAAAAAAATTAAACAAGTTGTTAGAATATGAAAGTAAGCAATTTAAACCCAAGGAAGAAACAAAAAACACCTAGCTAACCAATCCCTCCTGGAGATAGCTAACATAACAAGCATTTACCCCTACCCCTCAACCCTTAACCAACAAGTGACACATCGAACAACTAAAATCTAACAAGTATCACACACACAAAGAGTCTTGTAAATTTCAACATATCCTTGTTACTATATTCATCCTCCCTTTTTACAATGCCAACCCTCTTATTTATAAAGGACATGTGAAGGCTTAGGGTTAGGTCACAAGACACTTGTCACTTTTGGAAAAGTGACAAGTGGACCAACCCTAAAGTACTTTTGTCTTTTTACAAAGAGTAACCTTATCCTAAAGGCATATTATCCAAAAGGAATCTTATCCTAAAAGGGAACCTTATCCAAAAAGGGATCAAATCACATTTGATTTGACCCTTCAATTACATAGTAAAACATGCGAGAGTTCATATTACAAAAAGTCATTTTTCATAAAATGACAAAACTTGATATGCCACATCACCATTTGCCTTGGGATTTGTGCCATCCCAAAGGCTCTTTGACTGTTGCCATGTTTTGCAGCTTTAGGTGAGGTGGTTTAGGATAATTCTCGGCCATGCATAGCTGCCGGATTCACCGGGATGAAGCCCCAAGGTGTGGGGAATTTGATGAGCTGCTTAAGAGGGAAAGGGGACTTTTGGCCTTGGCCATTGTAAGTAAGGAAATTCCCACAGTTCATGAACTTTTAAGACCCGATTATACCCCTCCTTTTCTGCCTATAAGTTTCCCTGTGAGCTGGTCGAAGCATGGCTTCGATTTGGGCTTGTTTTGGTGAAGGGACCCCTTGGACTTGAAGCTTGAGAGGCTCTTCCCCTGCAACAAACAACCACAAAAATTTTCTTTACTATGCCCATTTTTTATCTCTGTCCGCTATCTTTCTACTTCTTTTCATTTGGCACAAATCCGACTTCGAATGAGTAAGATATGGCCCCGGGAAGGTATGCGAAAGGAGGCGACCGGGTGACTGATCAGGGAAAAAATTTGAAGCTAGGATAAAATTCTGGGCTGAACACCAGAATTGATAGGCTGCTACAGGCTTGCATACCTATAGCTGAAATGGGTTTTTATCATATGGACCAATTCAGCCTTAGAGGCCCCCAATTAGGCCTCTTTCCGGCACATGCTTGTTGGGCTAGGAATGAGCTCTTTTCGGTCTGGGACATGTCACTGAAAATATGGGTTTAATTTGCTGAGACGAATGTCATGGATGCATTCTAGACTTCACGCCATTCGTTTTGACTATTTACAGGTGAAAATCGGCCTTCGTACCGGGAAGTTATGCAATTAAAACGTCTAGTAACTCTTAGTGGGGGGAATTTAAATTATACTATATAGTTAAATTATATAAAATAAAATTTCTTAAAATCTCTTAACTTTATTATATTTTCTAATAATGATTTTATTCAATATATATATAAAACATATATTAATAATATATATTAAATATATATAAAAATAAAACAAAAATTTAAATTAAATAATAAATTAAAAAAATTTAAATCACAAATTAAATTATATAAAATTTAAAACTATAAACTAAATTTAAATTAAAATAAAAATTAAAAGGCCCCTGAACCTATGCCCCTAGTCGCATGGGTGACTAGGGCAAGACCCAATCCAATCCCACGGGTATTGGAGGAGGTGCTGGTGTTGGGTCGCGTTCTAGGGGTAGGGAATGGGCGTGGAGGTGGAGAGTTGTATGAAGGGCGCAACGTGGAGGGGTCTGTGTGGGAGAGGGAGCAACATAGAGGTAGATGGAGGGACATTGGTGGTGAGGAGGGCACACGCAGGGGGCCAAGGGAGATGGAGGAGAGGAGGGATGAGGGAGGAGGGGGATGAGGGAGGAAATGGAGGAGAGGAGGAGGGCGTAGGCGAAGGAGGGAGTGAGCTGGGGTTTCGAAGGGAGAGGAGGGAGGCTGAGCGCATGCGTGGTGGCTGTGGGAGAGAATGTGCACATGAGAATAGGTGGTGGTAGGGGTTTTAGGAGTGTGCGGGTAGAGGAGAGGGCCGAGAGGGAGTTATGGGAAGAGGGCGCATGAGGAGGTGGAGGTGAGGAGGAGCTTAGTCTGGGAATGGGCGTGGGGGTGGAGAGCTGGGAAGGGCTGTGTGAGGCCGAGTTGCAGAGCTGGGGGAGGAGGGGGTGGTGGTGGTGCCTAGGTGGTGGATGGGTGGCCAGCCACCCCCAAAAATTATTTTTTTAAACTCTGGGCAAAGTGGGTTTTGGACAATAAAAACAAACGTGATGTTTTGGGTTCAAATACCCTGCCCACCATTCGAATTTCTTGGAAACTCTGGGACTTTTTGGGCAAAGGAGAAGAGGGAGGACTAGGGTTCAAAGAATAGGGATTCCCAGTGACTTTACCAGGCCTACAATCTTCAACAAAGAACTAAGAATTTAAAATTTTAAAAGGAGCCATGGAGGCTTGGGCCTAGTGCCCAAGAGGGGTTCGAATCCCCTCTCCTTTGCATCTTTTACACACACATAACTTCCTGAACTCAAAAACTAACAAATCACTTTGAACCAATAGCCAATACCACACTTGAACCAGGCAAATAAACACCAATTTGAAGGAAAAAATACAATTTCTCCATGCAGGATCTCAACACAACCAACAAACTTTTCCTTAGTTTTTTGGAAATAGGATTGATGGGTTACCTGGTTAATTTGTTTGAAGATTACTGCATGGAAGTTGGCTGCCCATTGCAGAGCTATAAATACTGCCATAAAAACCTCCCTCTAGTCCCATGAATTCCTCTTGCAGAGCTCCCCCCCTTGGTCAAACTGTCAAAATGGCTTGAGAAAGGGGAGAGGGGGGAGTTTTTAATTTTTTTCAATTTTACAAAAAAACAATTTTTCCCAAAATTTGCATGAGGCTACGTGGCTTCTCCCATATTTTCCAATTTTCTGAAAAAATTTAATAAAATTTTCCAATTAATTTTTTAACATTTCTTGGAAAAATGTGCAAGTCAAAGTTTGACTTTGACTTTGACTTTGACCCTTCTGCTGCTGACTTAGCCCAAAAATGTTGCCCGGTGAGACGGAGTCGGAATTAGACGTAGGGAACATCGTCGGAAAGGTCTCAACGAGCCCACCGGGAATATGTCATCACCAACTTGAGATAATTCCATCTCAGCCCTCAATTTTGGTTCGGAACAATGGTCACTTAAAACCCCTGACTTGCTGGTGGGCCCACATGACACCCAATCTTGCAAAAGGTGCCAAATCGCCATGCGATATCCAATCGAGGCAAATGAGGTACCATAGGAAAGGTATCGATGATTACTTTGGCGAGGTGACAATAGAGTTTTGTGCTGGGGTCATTGATGACTGTCTTAGCTATTATGAAACCCTACCATGCGAGTTGGTGGCCCCCTTTTGCCTGAAATCATTGACCAAGTTATGACAGCTCGAACTAGGGCATCTGAGGTCGGAATGAGGAAAATGAGACATTATTGGAAATGTGTCTAAGTCTGTTATAGCGTGGCATCTCTGAATCTCTGATTTATAACTCTTTACCCACCAATTTTAAATCCTGAAGCATTGCAGCCAATTTGGTGTCTGAAAGTGGTCATGAACTTGTGAAAGCTCGGTCTTAGCAACCGGGGGTTGAAACCAAGCATAGGATATACCGTTGGAAAGGTATCACACTACCCTACACCATGTATGGGTTTGATTTTCCTTTTGAGACCATAATCTAAACAGAATCAGACTAGGAAGTAAAAACTATTGTTTTTGGCCATTCGAGTGACGTTGATTTTGCGTCCCTCGCATGGGATGATACAGACTTGGAATTAGGCTCATGATATCCCATTGAAAATATTGTCCTGATTCCTACCACATGGTAGTGTTTTATTCCCTGAAACATGACCAGATTTCATCTTATTCTTTGCAGAAGGACCCCGTCCCCAAGGGACCTGCTTAGTGATGGACAAAGGGGACCAAGGTTAAAATTCTTGTAAAGTGTGTGTTTATCTCATGAAACCTGTACCAAATAGCCTTGACATGAGAATAATTTCATGGGAAGGTCCACTACTCCTTGATGGAAACCAATTGATACTCTTTCAAGGGCAGAGGCCATAGTAACTATGACCCCCGCCACTGTCTTTGACTGGAACCATAGCACCAAGGGGCGTTTATCGAGAAGTAACTGTGTAAAACACCATGTTGAGCCCAGAGAAGATTTTTGGGTCAACATCTACCTTCAAGCCAGCCCTTGGACTTCTTTCTTTTACTGATACTTTTTTTTTAAAATTTAAGGATGCATAAAAGAAAATACTTTAACGACACACACAGCAATATCCAACAAGCATGCATAATCTAAGATTTAGTTAAATGATAATTAAAATCCATAGAGGAATACATTCATACATAGATAATAATATCACAACAAAGAGCACTTATCATTATAAAAATGTGACACCAACTGGTTGCATACCAAAGACGTTCCACCCAACCGTAGACACCACTGCTCCAAATCTCAACAGCAATGGCACCCCCGAACCAGGGTTATGAATCCACAAGGACAGTTCCAGAGTGTACATGGGTTCCCAAACCAGGCAGCTCTCAATCTCTCATAGGTTTAACACCCACAACAATCCAAGTACCCAACTCTCTTCCGCCCAACCTGTACCACCCAAGAGAATGGACGTCCACCCTTCTCTACCACGCAGTCCCTTAGACAATCTTTATCCTTTTTCCAGGGCCTCTAGCGTAGCTGGTCCATAATCGCAATGTAGGAAATATTAGGACTCGCAGCTATGAGAAAAACAGGGCACATGCCAACTCATCTCAGACATGCAGGCCTCCAGTCATGGCTGGATCACACCAACGACCACTACAACCCACCATACCATGGATAATTACTCAGTAATTCGATTCCCTTTCCCAAGACAAGATGCGGATGAGGATGGATCAATGAATGGGTGAGTGAGTGCATGAAAGTGCATGAGGGAAATGAATGAACGTATAGGAAAATCAGTGAAAAATCCATCAGTCGAACCCTCCATCAGACTAGAGGTGGGTTTAAATAACTTCGTGGGGAATCAAGAACCTCCTGGCCTTCCCCAAGAAGCTCACGTAACCGATCCCCTCCCTTATGCAAAAATGGTAACTAACATAGGAATAAACACTTAGCCCCTCAAGCCCCCTCTCTTGTGGAATCATAGCCCCCTATAACTCTAGTCCTTGTCCGTCTAGCAACCAACCATGTATTTATTATTAATAATGATAAAAAAACATTACATGTGTTGGGCACATTGGCCTTTTAATAATTTTTTGGGCACCCTGGCCTTTTAGCATTGTAACAATACATTATTTAAAATTGGGGTTCAAAACCTAGGGTGTTACATCCCCTCACCCTTATTTTGGTACTGTCCTCAGTGCATATAAAAAATAGAGATCAAAATATCAAATTTATTCGAAAATTCGCGGGTAATCTACCTGTATGGAATCTTCATGCTCCTAGGTATCATATTCAGGAATGTAGTAGGTCCATTGAACTTTTACCAGCTCTATAACTCGATTCCGGAGCATTTTGATTTTTCTATCCAATACCCGCACTGGATGAACCTGAAAATCTCCCTTCGTCTCTACCTGAATCAGATACCAATTAATAACATGGCTAGGGTCATGTACATATTTATTTAGTAAATATACATGAAATACATTATGCACATTCATGTAAGCAGGCAATGCAAGCATGTATGCAACTGACCCTATTCTGTCCAATATTTCAAATGGACCACAAAATATGGTTGCCAGCTTTGTACAACTACCCAATTTCAATGAGATTTTCTTGGGCTTCACTTTCAAAAGTACATGCTCCCCTACTTTAAATTCTCTAGTTGTTCTGTTCTTGTTTGCATAAACTTTCTGTCTATCTTGAGCTACCTTTAAATTCTTCTTGATCTTAACCACCTCGTCTTCCATGTCCTTGAGAAAAATCTATCCAAGTACCACTCTATCTGTTGGGTTGTCCTAGCTTACTGGAGTATCACATTTCCTACCATACAAGGCTTCAAATGGGATCATTCTCAATGAATCTTGATACCCATTATTATATGCAAACTCAACAAAGTGTAAGTAATATTCCCACTTATATGGCTTAATCATCACATACATTCTCAGCATATCTTCAATTATTCGATTAACCCTCTCTATTTGCCCATTTGTTTGAGGATGATATGCCATGCTAAAGTTTAGATTTGTGCCAAATCCTTTAAACAATCCCCTCCAAAAATTGGTGGTAAACTTCGTATCTCTGTCCGAGATGATTGTCCTAGGTATCCCATGCAACCTAGAACTTTCCTTCATGAAAATTTCTGCAATATTAGCCGTTGTATGCGTTGTCTTCAGAGGCACAAAATGAGCATCCTTTGATAATTTGTCAACCACTACCATGATTGAGTCATGCTGCGTATTCGTTCTAGGTAATCCTGTGATGAAATCCATGGTGATCACTTCCCATTTATTCTCTGGGATTGGCAATGGCTGCAACAAACTTGCTGGGTGCCTATGCTCAGCCTTCACCTTCTGACATTCCATACATCGAGCGATGTAATCAACAACATCCTTCTTCATTCCTATCCAAAAGAACTGGCTTCTTACCGCTGTAATCATTTTCTGGTAGCCAGGATGTCTAGCATAAGTAACATCATGCATTTCCTTCAGTACCAAATTCCTCAATTCTCCAGAGCTAGGAACATAGATTCTATTTTTATGCATGAGTAATCCGTCTTCCCTTATCTCATACTCCTTTATTTTCTGCTGTACATTTCTTTGTTGTAAGCTTTCATTTACCTATAGGTAATCCTGGTCTATAACAAGACCATCTAAAATTCCGCTCTTCAATTCTGACTGATGCATACTGACAGCAGTAACATGCATGATATGCTCTCTTATACTAAGTGCATCGACAAATTTATTCTCCTTTCCCTTGATATTCTTGATATTGAAGTCATATTCATTTAAAAATTCTAGCCATCTTATTTACCTGACATTCAATGTTGGTTGTTCAAAAATATACTTCAGGCCAATGTGGTTTGTCCTTAATTCGAATATCTTCCCCATGAGATAATGCGTCCACATCCTCAAGGTGTGAACAATGGAAACAAGTTCCAAGTAATGTGTGGTATAGTTCCTCTCATGTTCCTTAAGCTGTCTGGACTCATATTCAATCACATGTCCATTTTGCATGAGGTATCCTCCAAGTCCTTACTTACAAGAATGTGTACATACCACAAAAATTTAATTTGGGTCAACAATCTTTAACACAGGTGCACTAGTAACTAATTCCTTCAACAGGTTATAATTCTTTTCACACTTGAGTGTCCATTCAAATTTAGTTCCCTTCTTTTGCAAAGAAGTGATGGGATGAGCAATCTTAGAGAACCCTACTATGAACCTTCTGTAGTAGCCAACTAATCCCATAAAATATATGACGTCTGACACATTACTGGGTGTTGGCCATCCTCTAATGGATTTGATATTCTCTGGATCTACTGTTATGACCTTCTCTGAAATAATGTGTCCCAAGTAATGGATTTGCTTTTGATAAAAATACCACTTACTCAACTTGGCATACAACTGATGTTCTCTCAGCACTTGCAACACCAATATTAAGTGATGTTCATGCTCCTCTTCGAACTTAGAATAGATAAGTATGTCATCCAAGAATACTATGATGAACTTATCAAAATAATTCTTGAATATGCCAATAATTAAGCACATGAAGACAACTGGTGCATTGGTCAGTCCAAATGGCACCACTACAAATTCATAATGCCCATACCTAGTCCTAAAGGTTGTATTATGAATGTCTTATTCCTTGATTTTTACCTGATGGTATATTTCCCTTAGGTCAATCTTTGAAAATATCTTTGCTCCTCTTAGCTGATCAAAGAGGTCATCTATTCGGGGTAGAGGATACTTGTTCTTTATAGTGTACTAGTTCAGCCGTCGGAAGTCGATACAGAGTCTCAAGGTTCCATCCTTCTTTTTGACAAAAAGTATTGGTGCTCCCCAAGGTGAAACACTTGGACATATGTACCCTTTCTTCAACAATTCCTCCAACTGCATTTGTAATTCTTTTAACTCTGGTGTGCTCATTCTGTAAGGTTTTTTTGACACTGGGGCAACTCCTAGCACTAAATCAATTGATAAATCTATCTCAATTCTTGGTGGAAATCTGGGTATTTCTTGGAATACATCTTCAAATTCTTGTAGTACTGATAAATCTTCAAGGCTTGACCCCTTTGTATTATCTAGCTCTTCCACATGAGCTGCATACAATTGAAATCATTTCCTAAAACATCTTTTTAGCTGTAAGGCTAAAATCTCCCTTATAGAGATGGGTCTTGGAACTCCTTTCACAGTGCTCTATTTTCCATTTCCATTTCCATCAAGACAAGTAAATTTCTTGTGATGACAATATAGGACAACATGATGCTTGTCTAACCAATCCATTCCAATGAGAATATCATAAGACCCCAATGGTATGATAATTAGATTAGTGCTAGTAATCACGCCATTTAGACTTATGGAACAACTTCTAACCATATCATGGATTCTTCTTTTGGTTCCAGTGGCTAACTGAACCAAACTTGCTTTTCCAAGTTTACTTTTCTCCAAATGTAATCTATCTACTATCTTAGGATCAATGTAGTAATGAATTTCTTCTGAATCAATCAAAATAACAACAGGTTGATTTATGATCTTACCTTCCACCTTGATCATATTGGACTGGTACTCTTCTTGTCGATCATTTAAAGCTGCATAGATTCTTCCCATATCTTCTACTATTGTAGCTTCTTGGATGTTGTGCACAGTATTCACTCTGTCCTTTTTGTGTGGTCAATCCTTATATAGGTGATCTTCCTTGCATCTCTAGCATTGGATTGGTGGTGTTCCCTTTTTTCCAAAGGAATCTTCCTTCTTGAAATATTCCTTAGCATACTAATCTTGATGATTTCTATTAGGCTCATTCCTATTGAAGGAAGGTTTGAATCCTTTCCTCCTCTGATCAAAATTCACATTTTTCTTGTCCTTCCAAGATTTCTCTAGAGATTCTCTTCCTTGGCCTTTCTCATACAAGTATTTAGCCTTCCTGATGGCTTCAGTCAAGGTCTTGGGCTCATCATACTTGATCTTTTCCTTATAAAAGGCTGACAGTCCACTTATAAATCTTTGTATTTTCACTTTCTCATCACCAATGAACCTGACATAATTTAACAATCCCAAGAGCTTCTTCTCGTACTCTACCATAGTCATGATTCCCAACCTGAGTTCAAATAACTCCTGCATTTTCTTGTCATAGAAATGCTCTGAGAGGTACTCCTTCTGGAAGTACTTCTTAAACTTCTTTGAGGTGATCCTACTTTCATTAACATGTTCCACTTTCTTCAGTTGGTCCCACCACATTGCAAATTTCCCATGTAAATGGTAGGTGGAAATCCTAGCTTCCAGATTGGACAAATAATTATGCAACTAAAAATATCTCCTGAGCCCAAGCAACCATGCTTCGACATCATCTTCCCTTTCTCTTTCACCATGGAAGGAAGGTGGCTTGATCTTCCTCATCTCTCCTTGGAAAATATCTACCTCTTGTTTCCAGGGATGATTTTAAGGATGGAAATTTATTTTAAAATGTAGAAACCTTGGCGAATATTAATAATCCTTCATATGTCAACTATAAATGTTTGGCGATATTTTTTTAAAAATATTCAAATTTCTAAGTATTTTATATAGTTTTTATAAAATTTTGGCGATTTTTAAGGTAAAATAATTTTATCCTATAGAATTTGGGTGAATCATTTTTAAAATAATGAATCTCATTTTTGGAAAAACCATGGAAAATTAGCCCCTAAAATCTTCCCTGCTTGTTTCCTTCTTTATTGTCTGACATGAGACACCTCTGGACTACTTGTGGGATCTTCTGATGCATAAACATTTCTTTCCGAGTAAGGACGTGAGTGGTTTCCATGAGCTATGATAACACTTATAGAATAACCAACTCTTCCATGATCATCCCTTCTTTCATGGAACCTGCCTTCTTCCTCTTGTATTGAGTTTGATCCCTTCTTCGTTTGTCTCTGCAATTGATTTAAGCTCTGCAACACTCGAGCATTTATCTGAATTTTCTCTCTCATTAGTCTCTCGTTGTCTACTTTGTAGCTCTACACTTCCATCTTCAGGCTTCTTATCATTTCTATTAATGTTTCATGCTCTCCTTTTCCCTTGCCTCTATTGGAATCAGTCTCTGCCTTACCAACTATGGTATTCTGGCCTTCGACCTCCTTATCATGACTAGAGGATCCCTCACCTTCTTCCATTTCCTCAATACGCATCCTGAGCCGATGTGCTTAAGCCCCTTAATTCTGCAAAATGTGCAAGTGACCATTTTGTTATAATTATGCATATGATAGACAAAGTTGCCAAACCATGATACAATCTCTTTTCTTCCTTTTTTGTTCATGGAGATCATATCCCCATTCTTCGAAAATAACAGTGTCTTGTTATCCTTGGCTGACATAGAATTTCATCCTATGCAGGCGCTTCCTTCAAACCACCTTCCCAGGTGACCACGACTAGAAACCGCGGCTAAATCCTTCCTTAGCACTTTTTTGTCTCGAAGACAACCAATTTGGCCCTTATCCCTCCTTCCCTCAGCTATCAATCTACATATGACCACAGTCATGACCTTGCACTTAGATGAAAAATCATTTGTCCAGAGCTTCGGGACATTGAAAATTTTAGCTAGGACTGGATCAATGGTCCTCATCCTCTTTCATGATAAATGATCAAGATCCACTTTGGGACTCTGTGCTTCGGGAGTCTCAACTTTCCTCGCTTGCCTCCTCCCATAATGCTTTTACATGTAGTTCATGATCTACCAATGGGTGTCCTCCCATAAATCAGCGGCTGTGAATTTCTTTGGCTCTTCGGGCTTCAAAAGTTTCAAACTTTCCTCTTGCACATTCTCCTCAAGTTCTTTCACCTGAATTCAACGATCCTTCGACATGTGTCTTTTGTATTCAACGGTCGATATTTACTTTGTCCTTTGGGCCTTTGGGAGTTTTCTACCCAACGCAACCTGTCACATCCTTCCCCACTAGAATGACCAGTCTACGGGCTGCATGATCTATCGCCACGTGGTGAAATACTGGAATAAAACACGTGGCCCAATCGGGTGGGTGACACGTGTCATGTTCTAATTGACATTTCAATACTCCATATGCTCAAAACTTACTGACATGTGGCACACATCCCATGTGTCCACGGTATCCCAGGTGACATCCGCAAGCCATGTCACTTTGGGAATTCCAGGATCCACATCACCTCTAGGTGACGTCATTGTGCCCCATCACTTCGGGTCTTCGAGCTTTGAGACTTCAGGAGTTTCAATACTAGCACACTTCCAATTATCCTTACCTCCGAATTCCCAAACTGGACAATCTGTTGCCATGTGTCCTTCTGGATCGGACGACTAAGATTCACTTCGGGTCTTCACTCAGAGTCCATGTATCTGCACCACGTGTCCTCCTTAATTTGACGATTGAGGCTTACTTCAGGTCTTTAGACTTCAGAAATATCAAACTTCAAAACTTATATGGCCCCATTAGCTTTTATCCGAAGCCCTGGATCTGGTGATGCATGGATCTTGACAGATCAATGACTGAGATCCTTTCGGGTCTTCGGGTTTTGGAAATCTCAAAGTTCAAACCTCCTCGAAGTACATGGGATTCTGATGCGTGTCCCCTTGAATCAGATGGTTGAGTCTTAATTCGGGCCTCCGACTCTCCAGGCTTTGGGAATTTCAATTCTCAACTTCTCCTTACTTGCTCTTTCCTGGAGTGCTTTCACCCGAAGCACACGATCGATTGACATGTGTCCTCCTATGGATCAATGGTCCCCTGCTACTTCGGATATACAAACTTTTGATGTTCGAGCCCTAACATGTCACATCACTGCATGCATTTCAATTTGAGGGGGCACGCATCGGTGGTTTGGAGTAACCCACTTTTTTCCTCTCAATTCTCCTAATGCTGACACATAACCCCTTGGTGAAACCACGGTTTGGATTGCGGGACCGCCTTAGGAAATTATCTACCATGCAACTCGTTTCCCTGCAATGCCTCCTATCTGTTGATATCACTCTCCAGTCAGATATGATGGTTGTGACCTTAGCCCTTGCTTCCTTTTCATCGAATGACCCTTATTCACCTCTCCTCTGACCCAACGATCCCAGATATCTCCTGATCCTATAGTGGTGATCACTCCTGAATTTGAGGTGGGACGGTCACGATCCTACAAACCCCTTAGAATGGATCTTTGACGATCTAACTCCTACGTATATTCCGCAACGCCATTCCTCCTCAGATTTTCAACTTCCCAGTCAGAGTTTGATCTCGACCATGAGACTCTAACCAACAGACCCGACCAATACTGACCTGGTGTTTCAACCAAAAGTTGTGATACCAAATTGTAACATACCCAACCACCTACAGGTCGGGGTATGCTATCTTCAAGCCCGCCCTTGGACTTCTTTCTTTTACCGATACTTTTTTTAAAATTAAGGATGCATAAAAGAAAATACCTTAACGACATGCATAACAATATCTAACAAGCATGCATAATCTAAGATTTAGTTAAACAATAATTAAAATACAGAACATAATACATTGATACACAGATAATAATATCACAACAAAGAGCACTTATCTTTATAAAAAGGCGACACCAACTGTTTGTAAACCAAGGATGTTCCACCCAACCGTAGACACCACTGCTCCAAATCTCAACAACAGTGTCACCCCTGAGCCAGGGCTATGAATCCACAAGGACGGTTCTAGAGTGTACTTGGGTTCCCAAACTAGTAAGCTCTCAAGCTCTCATAGGTTTTCCAAAACCCACAACAATCCAAGTACCCAACTCTCTTCCACCGAGCCTGTACCACCCAAGAGAATGGACATCCACCCTTCTCTGCCATGCATTCCCTTAGGAAGTCCTTCTCCTTTTTCCAGGGCCTCCAGTGCAGCTGGTCCAAAATATCAATGCTGTAACTCTCAGGACTCACATTTGTGAAAAACATAGGGCACATGCCAACACATCTCAGATATGCAAGCCTCCAATCACGACTGGATAACACCAACAACCACTACAACGCTCCATACCATGGCTAATTCCTCAGTAGTTCGGTTCCCTTTCCCAAGCTAAGATGCAGATGAGGATGGATCAATGAATGGGTGAGTGAGTGCATGAAAGTGAGTGAGGTAAATGAATGAACGTAGACGAAAATCAGTGAACAAGCCATTAGTCGAACCCCCCCATCAGACCAGAGGTGGGTTTAAATAACTTCGTGGGGAATCAAGAACCTCCTAGCCTTCCCCAAGAAGCTCACGTAATCGATCCCCTCCCTTAGGAAAAAAGGGTAATTAACATAGGAATAAACACTTAGCCCCTCAATCCCCCTCTCTTATGGAATCATAGCCCCTATAACTCTAGTCCTTGTCCGTTTAGCAACCAACCATGTATTTATTATTAATAATGATAAAAAAACATTACATGTATTGGGCACACTGGCCTTTTAATAATTGTTTGGCCACCCTAGCCTCTCAACATTATAACAATACATCATTTAAAATGGGAGTTCAAAACCTGGGGTTTTACATGCCTCCTGACCAAACTGTCAATATGTCCCCAAATGACTTGAGGAGGCGAGCTGTAACTCACCATAAAACTCTAACCATGCCTCTGATGGATGAACCGTCTGTTGAATTGGAATCCTGACACCTAATTACAATTAGGGGGAATCCTCCCTTATGATTCAGTTGTGTGGAAAACCATTTGTTAGAGGATGTCTAGAACTAGGGTTTTGGTCAATGAGGCACAATGTAATTTCTAATCAAGGGGTTGATTTTGAAGAACACTATGTCAAGTGATTGTAAGTAGCACAATCATATGGGGCTTGAAAATCTCCGTGTGAGGGATTTTACAAAACGTATTTATGGCTCTTGATTTGGAAATGATTCCTCTAGACCAAATTGTCAACATGTCCTCGAATGGCTTGAGGAGGCGAGTTGTAACTTTCCATAAACCTATAACCATGCCTCCGATGGAAGAATCATAAATTTTGATGCACTTGGAGAATAAAATTAAACAGAGGGGGACCCCTCCCCTATGATTTAGTTTCCTAGAAAATAATCTGTTGGAGGATCTTCAGAAATAGGGTTTTGGTTAGCGAGGCACATTGCGATTTCTGAATAATGGGTTGATTTTAAGGAACATGTTAGGAATTCGTAGATAGAATGCTGACATGGGACTTTGATAAACACACATGTGGGACCTTACAAAACTAAATTATTACTCTCAGTTTGGATTTTATTCCCCTAGAAGAAATCGTCAACATGTACCTAAATGGCCTCAGGAGGCGAGTTGTAACTACCATAAAACTCTAAATGAGCCTCTGATGGACAAAACATTGATTGTGTTAGAAACTTAACATAGGATTACAACTAGGGGGATACCTCCCCTGTGATTTCATTTCCCAGAAAAAATATTTGTTGGAGGATCTTTGGAACTAGGGTTTTGGTCATTGAGGCATAATGCAATTTCAGAACAAAGGGTTGATTTTGAAGAATGTTGTGTCAGGCGATTGTGGGTAGCATTTTATCGTGGGCCTTGTCCAAAAAAACATGTGAGAGATTATGGAACTCAATTATGACACTTGGTTTGTATTTTATTCCCTTAGACCAAATTTTCAACATGTCCCCGGATGTCTTGAGGAGGCGAGTTGCAACTAGCCATAAAAATCTAACCGAGCCTCTGATGGATGAAATATCAATTATGTTGGACTCGAGGCACCAAATTACAACTAGGAGACCCATTCCCTATGATTTTGTTTTCTGTAACACATTTTTTTGAGGATATTCAGAACTAGGGTTTTGGTTAGTGAGGCACAATGCAATTTCTGAACAAGGGGTGGATTTTGAATAACACTATCTTGGGTGATTTTGGGTAATGTGGTCACATGGGACTTGGACAAACACATGTAGAAGACCTTAA